>VDFB02072662.1:0-81363 GCA_007258455.2 Sequoia sempervirens
TGCATCCCAATCTTGTTCTTCATATGAGTAATCTCTATCTATGATTTCTTGGTAAAATTAATAATAATAAAAATTATTGATAATATGTGGACATGGGGTCCACTCCCATAAATAAAACCAAAAAATACCAAAAATTGCAGCCCTTTGAATAGGGGTGCTTAAGTAACATGGGGTCCTCTCCCATAGATAAAACCAAAATAAAAAAAATTGTAGCCCTTTAAACAAGAGTGCCCGAGTACATTTCAGAATTTTATTTCTCATAGATGATCTCAACATCATTTGATGTTTGGGTTTTGAAGAGGGGGCCTTCTTTCTCTTAACCTCTATCCATTCTTAGTATATTTGAGTTTGGGGCTAGTATGATTTATTCAATGATTCCCTTTATTTTATCCCTTTTCTCCCCATTACCCATGTTCAATGATGAAACCACAGACAAGGAGAAGCCGCAAATTTTTCCTTTGTGTTCTTGATGTCCACTTTTTCCTATGACAATGTTGAATCCTCTAAAATGTTTATGTTGGTAGGAGCCTCATGTGTATCTCCAACAACAGTATCATGAGATTTAAATGGAGTGGAAATATTTGATTTTGGGCTATCCAATGGGATATTATTGGTGGAGTTGGAATCTTTCTATGCATTTGGTGGAATAACATAATAGTGGGATTCAACCCCAATCCACCAAGTGGGTGTGCCACTCACAACCCAATTTCTCTAATCATGAGCTTCCATTTTTTGACATTGAGAAAAGGAGTGATTAGAAGTGAATCATTTCCTACATTTGAAAGATTTTTTTCATAATCAATTGGTTGCCTACAGTATCTACTATGTACTTTCAAAGAGATCTTAGCAGGGAGGCCTTTGGTTAGATCCATTTTCACACATAACCATGTGTAGGTGGAGCTTTCATTATTTTTTGTTTCTTTTAAAGCACAATAGTACTTTCCTAAGCCATTTCCAATGGCCCATAGGCTCTCAAACTCCCAAAATTGTAGAGGGAGATAAGGTAATCACACCTATAGATATGCAAAAGAAAAGGTTAATGTTCGAGGGTCAAAGGAAGGAAACCAAGGTTTCATGCATAAGAAGTCTCCTTGAAAAATTCATGGACCATTATTTACCACCTCCTCTTTATCTTGAACCGAATCATATTCAAGGATAAAAAACCCTCTGGCACAAGGATAGACACATATTTCTTCCTCCATCCCATTTTTCTAATTCATTGTGATCCATTCGTGGAGATCACTAAGCTTTGGCTAAGTTTTCATGAACCTACAAATGATGGTGTGGTCCTCTAAAAATTCCTCCATATCATGGATAGATCCTCCAATATTTATCACTGAAATATGCAATGTGCACTAAAAGGGAATTTAACTATTCACCATGCCCTTCGTTTGCATAATCGATGGAAGACATTTTTGTAACTAGGGTGACTTTTTTCGACATCCCTAATCGTGTCTGTCATAGGCACTAAAATATTGTGAGCTAGACCCAGGGTGTTGATGTTGCTCACCATGTTGTCGTCTAGGGTTCACAATCGACATTTTGGTGTAGAGCAGAAGTTTTTTTGTAAAAGTAATAATTTAATATGATTAAATGATTCAATTAAAAATTGACTTGCTACTACTCAAAAAATTTAATTTCATATAAAAAGCACAAATAAAAGTTATAAAAATAAATATAAATTATAAATTTGAATTCATGATATTGGTTTACATCGCACTAATATTTTTTTATAACTAATGTCAAAAATAAAAAATAAAAAAATTTCTCTAGCTATTGTTGCATTTTTCTATACCTTTACCAATATTAAAAAATTAATTCAATTTAAAATAAAACTATAATTATAATTAATCTCGAATTATTATTTATATTATATTTATTTTTCACAAATATATAATGTTTAATTAAATCAATTACATGTTTTTTCCTTTAAACAAATTTCTCCCAAATTCTACTTCATTATAAATTTAAATAACTAAGCATTATTTAAAATCTAAGATTTACATACTCCAATACATAAATAACAATAAATATAATAAAACAACTAGTATTGTGAAATAAATCTAATTAACTTTAGTGTTGAAAAATGTCATTGGGGACATTTTCACACTTGTTTGGGCCCTCCTTGCTGAATTAGGCTTAATGTTGCCTTGATTTAGTGTTGTAATGTGGTTGACACATTCACATTAGGTCTTGGGCCCTTGTGAACTAATGAACTTAATGGTACCTTGCTAAAGTGTTGTGAAGTGTTGTAAATCACTTTCACACTTTTCTAAGGTCTTATTAATTAATCACACCTAATAAACCTCTTGTTAACATTAACCTTGCCTTATTTGAAGTGTTGTAACACACTTTCACACTTTTCTAGGCTTGTCATTAATAATTGGGCTTTCTTATGCTTTAATTGGCCCCATTTTGCATCCACAAGCCTCATTTAATGCATCTCTTAGAGGATAATCCTGGCACCAATCAATACCCAATCATAATTGAAGTGTTTTTGGCTTGTGTGGCCCAGATTTAGTGATCTAGGACTCATTTGCCACTTTGGGTGAATGGGCCCCACCTAGATCTTTTGGCCTTGAATCAGATTTCACACATTTCTAAGCACTTTTGATTTTTGGTCCCATACATTATGTCTAATGGGACTCATTCTCCACCTTGGGAAAATGAGTCTCGTGTGGCCCAAAATCAAAATTAATTCAAATTTCTGGTGGGATTTTATTCTCCTAGATCTGATGTCGGCTTGTAGTGTTGTAATTTTAGGAATTCTTGCATAATTGAGTATAAATACAAGGTTCTTTCACTCATATTTTCACCTGGAAATCTAACAAGCAATCAAGAGTTCACAAGTGTTTTCAAGAGAATTCAAGAGCATTCAAGGGAAAATTATCAAGCATTTTAGAGCATTCTTCAAGCATCAATCATCATGTTAAAGACTCCATACATCATGTTTGTTATTGTGCTAACAATTGTGATGTAGGGTTTATGCATGATTCAAGCAAGTGCTTCATTCAAGATCAACATCATTCAAGCAAGAGTCAAGAAGCACATCCATTGCAGTCATTTCAATCATATTTACAGCACCTTATTTCTAGGGTTTGGTGAGTTGCAACATCATATTTTGTTCATTCATCATTCTCCATTCTTATTTGATTTCATTTCACGGATTGATTTTCAAAACGGGGTTTGACCAAGGCAAACCCCTATCCACTAACCCAACAACATTTTTCCCTCTCCTTTATGTGTGATTTGCAGGCCTAGGTTATAGATTTCCTAAGGAGAAATATTGGAGAAAAGTTGCAAATTATTCAAAGTTGTCAAAGTTGTCATCAAGCCTTAGGGAGCATTGGAGAAGACCTACAGGTTGCAAATCGGAGATTCGGATCTGAAAACCAATCAAGAAGGACAGAGAAAACAAAGAAGAATAGGATCAACTTTTGAAGTTATAGAAAATCCCAAATAGAGTAATTCACAACTTTTGGCAAATGAGTCCAAGTTCTAGCCAATTTTCAGGATTTTGCAGATTTGGATACCCTTTTGGTAGATTATGTTCCTGCATAGTCTCCTAGAAACTGGATTGATTCATCCAGATTGGTGAATGAGTCCCAGTTAGCAATAAAGTTTGAATTTCCAGTGTTCTAAACCTTCATCCAACCACTCTCCAAATTTCCAGGTGCACACATTCTATTTTGTAGTTTTTTGTGTTGTTTCATTCACTTTTCTAGGTTATTTACTATTAGTTTTCATTAAATTAGGGTTTTGCATTGCATCTTGCATTTCATTATATTTTCCAAGTCTAAAATTAGTGGTGAACCCTTTATTAGATCTTATTCATCCACTAGAATAGCCCTCTTGCAAGATATTTTTCTCCTTTGCAAAGAGATCTCGAAGGTTTGTTCTTGAGTGAAAGTTAGTGAAAAATGTCATTTCTAGGCCCTAAACCCCTAGGGTGAAGAAGGAAAACAATTTTCCACCTTTCATTAACATTTGCATAACACATGGAAAAGATGAAATCAATATCCAACTTAATTGAGTTAAAAATAATTAATAGCATAATCAAATGAATTTAAATATGCTTTCATTTAGGGCCATAAAAGTAGCTTTATAATTATTACTTTTTCTTTTTTCTTTATTTCAACTAAGCATTCCACCATATAATAAAAGATCAAATTAAATCAATTTATAAAAAATTAGTTAAATTCTAAGTTTTCAACTTATGCTTTGTTTTCTATCAAAAATAAATTAGTTTTAATCTTAAATGAATAAATAAAAGCACTCAAGAACCCACATTGAGTTCAATTTGAACTAAAATATATTTTATTTTATTAAGATAAATAGTATTGAATTTTTTTATTTTTTATTTTTTTGCAATAAATAAGTAAATCAATAACCTCATTGAATTACGCATAAATTTAAGGTCTTAAATAAAATAATATATATTATTTTATGTATTTATTTTTCTTTTTATTTTTATTTTGTTTTATTTCTTCTTATTGTGTTTTGTTTTATTGTTCCTTGTTGCAAAAGAGAAAAAATAAGATTATTTAGGAAGACAGAATATCCCTCCAATATAAACTCTTCAATTTTTTTTTAGTATAGGAGTGAATTTGCACCCCTCTTGCAAATTCCCCATTTACACCCTCTACCTTAGAAAAATCAAATCCAACCAAGTAATTCCACGTCCTCGTTTCATACCCTGTCCACTTGGCACTTGTTTTTAGTGTTGGTGGGGGAATTTTTGTCAAGGATGCGCATGCGGTGCACAAATGTTTGTGGCATGTTGTCATCCTATCAGGATTCTTGCCTCTGGAATCTACAAAGGTGTTACATTCTCCATTGGCGATGAAACATAATGCCCCTACACCTTCCTATCAACCTTTGAACGGATCTTTCCCTCCCATTCATCTTCAAATGGCCATGTTTCACAATTAATCCATCTTCTTAGCAATTCTTGATCTTCTACACACTAATTTGATCTTCTAGCTCACATTTTTGCTCCATACTCTTGCTACTTGTTGCACTATTGGCTTCACATTTCCAACAATTGTAACATCCTACACATCTACCACAGAAGCTGCAACTTGGTGCCTTGCGATACTGCTTTCGGTGTTGTTGTGGCTATGTCAACTCTACCATAGTTGTGGACTTGCATTCCTCTCCCATTAGCCTTGAGTTCCTTTGGTCGAGGGTGGTAACACTTTCGTATTACTACTTTGTTGTTGGATTTGAGTAGCATAGTGTCTCTCATAATATTTTGTTTCATTTCCATTCCAGCATCATTTTCTTTATCATATTTCTACATATCTATCTATATGGTTGCTCGTGGAGGTGGAAACACCAAAGCGAGAGTTTGACTATGACAAACCCTTATACAGTGCCAACATTTTTCCTCTCTCAGCTATGTGTAGGTACATGTTCGTGTGGAGCTTGTTGGAAAACTAGACTCTTCATGAGTTGTATTCTCTCCTTTCTCATTCTTGTTATTTAATAGTCATGTCTCTTATTATTTCTATCATTTTGTCACTTTCCACTTTAGTCATCACTTAAAACCTCAACTACTAAGTTGTTTAGTGTGTTTTTGGTCACTCTATCTATGTCCTTGTACTTTCTGTCCGTACGAATGCCAGTGCACCTGTGAGACACCAGCGCGTCACGCTGTCATCCCTAATCTGCTCTACTATCATCTAGAAAAGAGTTATCAGAGGTACGGTTTGGGTTCTAGAATCCTACTCGTTTATCCTCGTCAAAACTCTCGGGTTAGTAGAGTGACAAAAGCATTGAGAGTGCTCTTCATTCTCTATCCTTGATTGTAAAATGCTTTTCCAACCTAAGGTAGATTAGGGTAGCCTTTTGCTCTCGTCTCTTCGTGACCTAGAGCCTTGGTGTGGTTGGTCCCCCTCCTCTACATTTTTGTATTTATATTTTTTTCTTTTTCAATAGGTTTATTTTCTCTAATTGATTTTTCTTGTTATTGGTTTTATTCCTATAAAAATTCTTATTTGTTTATAAATCTACAAACAATCAAATGATGCAAGTGACACAAAAGATGGATATTGACTCTTTCCAAATCTTACAAGATCTCTAAAAATTACCAAGTTATTTTTTCTTTAAATAAATCTTAAAATTTTGAGAGGTTTTACATTAGGCTTTTGATGGCTAATTCTTAAAATAATATATTTGAAAATGGAGTCTCATTTTTTGTTTTTTAATGCATGCATGCATACATACATACATATATATAATTTTCCTTGAAACCTCATTTTTATAAATGATTCTTTTATTTTTTGGAGATGCAATAAAATCCACATGAACTTTTTATAAATATCTTATTTCATTTTTATTTTATCATTGTAAAAAAACTAACTACATTTTTATGTATATGCATTAGTGGAGGGATGGTCGCATAATCTTGATAATATTTTTTATCTCTTGAAAAATTATGTTAATTAAAGATGCATTCTAGAATTCTACAAAGATCTATATACATGAAATATCTTAAGCGTAGTAAACATGTGTGTGTATGTGCACATGTATAAGTATAAATACATAGCTATTTTTAGACAATTAATCATGATCTCAAAGTTTAAACAAAACTTATTTAAATATTTAAAGATCATATAATTTTACTTCTTATATATACATGTGCACATACACCAAATTTATATAGATTTTGTTTTACACAAATAAGCTCAATCTTAAATTAATCCATAGAGACAAGGTAAGAATGAATTGTATACCTAAATAAATATAATGTACACAAGTCCATATTCACTATTTAACAAATTCCTTATCGCAATAAGTAATCAACTACTACTCAAAATATAGTATCGGTGTCCACAGTCAATGAGCATAATAAAGTATATTAGCACATCCAAGAGTGTTTTGTACAAAAAAAATAAAATTATAATAATATTTAAATATGATGAGGAGTGACCTCACACTTTCCCCCCTAAGATTAGGCTTCCTCCTAGAAGTCCTCAAAAGGTGAATTAGAATAACGCACCATTGGGTCAAGGTAGTGGGATTCCTAATCTAGGTTGAAGAACTCTATAATCTAAGATAGTCAACAAACAATCCATACTTTAATGTTCCTCTCATATTGGCTATAACTAGATATTGATGTATTTCAAACAAGCAAGACATTATTACTCACATTACATCCCTAAGAAAAGGGTGTCAAAACAATAATATAGATCATGAAGTGTCATAAGAGTTACACAAAGAGTAAAATTATATCAGTACATACTAAAAACACAACAATTATTAGACTATTACTTGTAACTTCTCAAGGTCCCTAACTTTCCCTATGTATCATGTATATTGATAATCAAATTCAAGCATCACAATAAAGAACCATCCCATGAGTCAAGTTGTCAAGAATTATTTCCTACCATAAGCATAAAAACATTTAATTCCTCTAATACTTAGCTTACACAAAATACACTAAAATTATATTTATCAAGTATATTCACACAAATATGTCTCCACAACTTGCAACATGACACTCATGCAAAGGGATTTATGAGAGTGGAAAGAACCTAAATGTATTCAAGGAACCTTATGATTATGAAGCTATATGACTAGGAACTAAGGTTGCTTGTGACCATAGAATCAACATCTAAGTTCATGTGGTGCCAAACAAGTCTCGTCTCTCTAAAGGGGCAGTATAACACATAAACTAGCACCATAAGCAAGAAAAATTTATACATTTGTGAATCTAAATCAAATAAAACATGGCGATTTTATATTAGTTCATTGGTAGATCTAAATTCCTCAAAAAATTCCCAAACCTTCTACTCCCCCATACAACCTACCATGGGCCCCTTTCAAAAAAGAAAATTTAACACATGTAAAACTCCATACATTCTAGTAGTAATAAAGCAAAGGCCTCATAAAATAATGACTCAAAATTATAAATATTAAATCAAATCCATAATGAAATCTAATAAAGATAATAAAATTCAAGTGTGGACACTAATCAAAAAATTCAAATCCAATTAAATGATTCTTTGAGGCAAAGGAACATATCAAAGTTGATTGGATAAGTAGCCCATAGTAATAAAAATTCCATATTTCTCATTAAAATTTTGAAGATTCACACTTAAATAAATCAATCAATCAATAATGACTAATTTAAATATTTCAATAATTCAACAATCTCATAAAAATTTATAAAACAAGAATCACATCATGGCTTCAATAAGACACCCAAAGGGAAGAAGGGACCACTACCAACAGCTGAGAGAAATGAAATCTACAACTAGACGAGGTCAATCAACCATCTCCTCCCACCCACGCAATTTGAAGGCACTTAATCTCAATAATTTATGCTAGGATAAACACTCACATTGGATAACCCCATGCCTTTAACAACTTAGGATATATACTATAAGCAATATAAAAAAAATTATCAAAATATATATAATATGTAAGATTACCTAAGGGATTTCAATGTAGGGATAAGATATTCCAAATTATTACTATGGCAACAACTAAAACTATTTTGAAACTAAAAAAAATTTACTGCACTAAAAAGAATAGTCATATTGGAAATAGATTCCCAACATTAGTATCTAATGTAAAAATAAAAAAATTAATAAACATGGAGAGTAACTCTAAATAAATAAAAAATTAGGGACCACCCTTTACCCAAACAACTTCAACAATTGCAATTATATGTAAAAGGGAGTTAGTAGGGTATATGTCCATGGATTATTATAGCCTCCCAATGAAACTACTTTCACTCAATATCTAACTTCACTTTTACCCTCAATATACTAGAAGAAAATATGTGAGGCAACACAAAACATTACAAACAAAGAGTAGAGAGGGAAATCAAACTATTTTATTCAAGAAGGAACACACCTATACTTATTTTATGTTTTCATGCTTATTAGCCTCAAACATAGTCAACTACACACAATCATCTCAAATATATGATACTTATCACACAAGTACATTTCACAAGCCTTATCTCTTTATATTGTATAGATATTTTATACACATGAATTTCTCTTAATGAGATCAATCATATACATAAACACAGTGATTTACCATCAATTATTACACTTTAACCTAAGATAAATATAGTTACTTATATATCCAACTAGTATAATGATGTAATACATGTCTTGTTTAACCATACTAGGTTCCTACTTTAATTAATACAATCAAGAATTTTAATTCTCTATAAAATATTTTTATATTGTGATTTCTAATAATTTGATTAATCAACATAACTTATCAATCACATTTTTTTCATTACTTCAACTACAATTCAAGCCTATTTCCTTTAAAAATTGAACTATAGTATATCTATTTCCTACATTTCATTCTAGTTTTTCCCTTTCTCGTTGAAAGAAAATTAAGTTTGCTACAAAAACAAGTTGATATTTATGTTCGCATATAATTTTGTATCCTCAAAATAAAGAGTTTCAAATTCCAAATGCACTCAAGAATTCATGAAGAAGTAACAAATAACAAAGTAAAATGCATACCTTAATTATGAAAACACAATATAAACTATCTAGTACTATCTAATATGTCCTTTTTATTTTATGGATGCATATAAAATATATCATTTGTATAACCTACATCACTATCAACTAATATAGATGACAACAATATGTCACATTTAATTCTTATTTTCTATGCAACGAAGAAAACATTCACCTTTGTTGTTGGAACTTCCCAAGGCGAAGAAACCCAAAAGAGAATTAAACCCTAGGGATGTCATCAATATTACTAAGGAAAGGACTCAAAATGAGGAGGGGTCTCTGCAGGGGCAACAGAGTAGAGGGAGTGGAGGGAGAAGGTCGGCCCGCCTTGCAAAAGTAGCCTTGAAGGACAAAAAAGGTAAACAAAAAATGACTGTGTGTGATGAGGAGGACCTGGGGTATGAAGAGTTTGAAGCCCAGGAGGAAGAAGATTTAGAGGATATGGACTTTGAGGATTCAACTTATGAGATGGGGGAATAAGGATCAAAGGAGGATAAGGAAGAGGAAGAGGAAGAACAAATTGAGCAATTTGAGGATCAAAAGAATGAGGTTGAAAATGTGCAGGAAGTTGGGGATTTGGGTTTGGATAACAAAACAGAGGACTTAAGCAATGAATTTTTAAAGAGTAGACTAGCATTTTTGTAGGTTCAGTTTGAAGATATGGAGAAGGCTTTAGTTACTCTCATGAAGGTAACTAACAAAATGATGAGGAGGACGATGTTGGGAGCTGCTTCTGGAGAATCCAAAATCACCAAGAAGCTAAGGAAACAGGGGAAACCGGATGTCTTGAAGATGTTGGACGAGACCAAGGGACCTAGCTACAGAGAATACATTGCTCTCATGGGAGAGTATGGGGACCTGTTGAAGAAAGCCAATTAATGGATTTATGTTGTTGCTCTGTCGTTTATGATGAGTTTCTTGTCCTTTTGTTTTAATCTCTCGGACTACTATTTTATTATAGCTATGATATGGTGGAATACCACCTGGGACACTGTTGACTTAATTAATGGCTTACATAGATCTAAGTATGCTACTAGAAACATTGTTTTTTATTAGTACTGGTTGGACTATGGTTACTATGATAAATGTTGGCCTACGAGCTAATACTGTTGTTGTTTTTTGGTTTGTTGGTGGTGTTGTTTCCCACATTTTTCCATTTCCTTTTTTCCTATTATTGTAACCATGGGATCAAAGCCCTTCCCTGCTTATCTAATTAAAAACATAAATACCACACACACAAAGTACAACATGCAAAACTTCCTAAAAAGTCTAAATTAATACTAACTCATGTACTGGCTAATCACACAAGCTCTTTTCTACACAAGAATGTAACAAATTAAGAACTCGCAAGGGGTAAATATGTTAAATTTCCATTCAATATTCAAGGAATAGATAAAGAGACTAAAATTTTTAGGTAGACCAAAGTGTTACAGAAAAAGGGTTCAATTTAGCAACCTAATATAAGGTGGACTTCCTACAATCATAGTCAACGTGTTCTTTATAGTAAGAGACTAATTCATATTTAAATAGTCATCACATAAGGTTCATGTTTAAAAGCATAATAATTTTATCCTAAAATAAATTGGAATATCACTATCAATTTACACATTTCTTTCATTTAAGAAAATTTTGAAAACACCATTTCATACAACTATATAGGTCAAAAAGGTAATAAAAAATAATAATTTTTAAATATATCTATACTATCCACTAGGTAATAACTATGTTTATACAAAATAAACTTTCAATCTTCATACAAAAAATTCAAAATAAATACAAGGGAACTTATATTTACAATAAGGTATTAAACAAACTATATTGTTTCTCTAATATATAAAATTATTTTCTTTCTTACGCTTCATCATTCTACTATAGAATTAACTTTATGAATCAATAAAGGACTCAATAGACATCCTTTAATATTAACAAATTCAAATGGATCTACTTGAATACTTGGTACAACAAATCTCAAATAAAAAATTTCACATTAAGTAGTAGCATCAAGAAACATACCACACCTTTTGATAGCGAGGATAGAATTTATGAATTATATATTTTCAATACTCATTATAAAAAATATTATGTAATAACACTCAAATTTGACATGAACCAAAATAAATTTGTATAGCTCTTGGTGTAGCCAAATTGGATTTGATACCAAATTTCATGTCCTCTAGTACATACACATAAAAATGGACATAAACATAGTATAACTATTTTTTATTAAAACAATAGGATTTGTAAAATTGTGCTACTCATAGTAGTGATTTTTTAAACTTGACACCATTGCACATGCCACAAGATAAGGGCACACTACCTAGAGTGAATGAATCAAAATATAGGAAGCAAATGAGGTGAAATTCTAATCAAACTTCTTGAAAAGTGGAGACAACCTAATGAAGGAATGGCATTACTATGTGTTGAATGCACAAGAAAACTGAGAGGGGGTGAATTAGTTGTATATGATACATCAAAACCTTCATTTACATTCAAATCTTCATTAATCCTTAAACCCTTAACAACCTTTAAACCCTTATCATGCATTAGCAAAATATAAACATGGGAAATAGTAATGAAAACACATCCATACATATGAGAACACTAGATTTATGTGGAAAAACCAAGAAGGGAAAAACTACGGTGAGGATTAGCTCACAATATAAAGTAATTGCAACATTGGATACAATAGGCTCACTACCAGGGGGCTCACTACCCAAAAGAAAGAAGGGCTCACTTCTAGATTAGAAAGAAGTAGAAAGAAGATTATTACAACGAGAAATTCATCTTAGAGCAACAGAGAATATCCACCACTACTTCACTAGAACATTCACACTCTCTTTGTATAATGTAGACACCTTTTGCTCACTGCTTCTAGTAGTCTTAGGCATCAAAGCTCACACTACATTTTGCACTTTCACACTTTAAATCTCAACATTTTGCACCACACACTCTACACACATATCCTTCATCAATTCATCACACATATATACCATCCTCAACCTTGAAAACAATTTACAAGTTTAGTTATGCACCTCAAACGTGCAAATTCAAAATAGGTCAGCACCAAAATATTCCCACAGTGGAGAGGAATGAAGGTGGACCACATCACACCTTAACTTAGACCTAAATCCACATATACATGCCTCACCACACTTCCACAAACACCGAAGCATATACACAATTAGTGCAAACACCCAAGATTAGTCGACCTATGTTAACACCATTAAACATTTAAGTACACGCTTCCTTAAATCCAAAGATGACTCATGGACCACACATAACACTTAAACAGAATCTGGAATATTCCATCAACACCATGAAATCCAACAAATCCTTCACAACATCATACACCTGAAGAACATACTCATTTTGTACACCTAGTTAATCTTCTACACACTATAACAAATGAACCCAAACTTTTGGGGCACCAAAACACAAACAACTCAGATTGAATCTAGATATGATCAATATAAGCACACTTCCAGATCCACAATACCAAAAACCACAAATTCAGATAAATGTGGAGCAAGACCATTTCTCCCAAACAACATTGCATCACAATTCACACACTAGTGAACACATATTTTTTCAAATGGTCTAGAACATGAAACTATGGATATAACACCTCTAGACACCTCTTATCAACATATCCAAACCACACAAGCAAATCTTCAACCATGAAGAAATTTGGAGCAAAACATTGAACACCACTCTGCCACACTGTTTCCTCTTTTATTCAATTTTTTTCAAAAACACTTAGAAACCAAGCACCACAAACACCATCTCAACATCTGCAACACCTTTTCAGCATATCAACCACACAAGAGGTTGAACATGCACAAACACAATCTCATCAAAGTAACACTAGATGTTGACATAAGTGATAAGTACCAATGACAACATAATGCAACCAATCAAGGCATCTCTATAGGTTGACATCAATACAACAACAAAGATCTGTTGACATCAATGACAACACAACCTCCAATTCTATGAACAACATATCAAGGGGAGACTCCTGTTGATGGTGTTTTCTGCACAGCAACAACTTAGACATAATGCAATATTCTATCTCTCTTGAAAGGTTATTCTCAACAATAAATTACTAAAAATTACCCCAAGGTCTCTCGGGTGTCAGGTCATGACAATGTATAAACAACTCAGATAATATGTGAAAATGTTGGTAATCACAAGGGGCCTTACAAATGAACAATGCTAGAAATGAATTTTCATCAGATGCAACAATATGGTGATGCTTTCAATCCTAAAACTAACCTAGATTCAAAATAAACAGCAAAAGAGATAAGGGTTTAGAGAGATTTTATTCTATTCTAACTCCTAAGATTAACAATGCAAATGATAAAACACTTGAAATGGACCAATCCCAACGAAACCAATCTCTGCTTGACCAAGATTAATCTGCAATCTTACAGAAACAGTGCAATCTTCTAAGGTTTTAAAGATTTTCAGATCATGAACATTCACCCAAGACAACCCAATTGCAGCTGAAATGAATAAATCTCCACAATTGAACCAAGCACAATGAATACAAAGGTCCAGGCTGACTTTACAAAGCAACTAACAATCAGCTAGCTGCAAGAAGTATGGACCAGGGATTGTTGTAAACACTTCAAACATTAAATCATAAACATCATTGAATCGGATTTAAATCTAAATCTAACAACCTTGAGCAATTTGAAAGATAGAACCATAAGAACCATGCAAGATAAGTCAACACAAAAGAGATCACCAGAGAATCACAATGTCTGCAATTGTATTGAATCGCCAAATTTCAGCAACAATTCATGTGTTCTGTTACATCACTTGCTCAGAAATTGACTAACTTCTACCTCTGTTCTACCGCTAAATTCGCTCTCTGTCAAATCTTCTCCTAATATTTTCCTCCCTCCTTACAAATGAGGCACAAATGTCATTTATAGAGAACCCCCAAACATGTCAGCCTAATTAGATTTTACAACAATAACTGGCCCCAAAACAGGTCGGCCAGGAGAATTTCAAAATAGGACAAGATTTGCATTAAATGCATGAATATTATCCATGTCAGCCCATGATCTCCAGCAAGATCAGATTCACGTGTTTTCCAGAAAGTCCTCCAGCTGTAGACAGTTTCGGCACAGATTCTTAGGCAGGTCCCACTTTGAAAATTTAAACTAAACATTTCCAGATTTTCCTCTTTTAGCACGAATCCATATGCAAGTCCCCTTTTTAATATTTGTTTAGTCCTGAAAAATAGATATCATCATTAATAGCCCACATGTCCAAATTAAATTTGAATAAAATTTTGACCTTTTCTAAAAAAACTTACATTTTTATAAGAAAACTTTCCATTTTCAGAAATTTTTTCCATTTTTGGAAATTTTTATTTTCAATTTTTTATCTCAAGAAATTTTCATTTTCAGGATCATTTTTAAAAAATTTCCATTTTTGGAAAAATAATCATTTTCGGAAAAAATTTCCATTTCAGGAAACCAGACCAAGGGGAAAATCCGGGAAAATCTAGGGGATTCAGACCGGAATCCGGAAAAATCTTAGGAAAATCGGTCAGGCGGATTTTACTAAATAAGGCAAAAATTTCAACAATAGATCATCAAAACGAACCAAGAATGCATGTAACATCGTGTAATATATCAAATTAAGCATGGGGTGTTGAGCATTTATCATCAAATTCATCAATTTAATCCAACATTTCAATTTGCACAAAGCTTGGCAGAAAATCCAAAAAAATCCGAGATGGACGGTTTGCGGATAATACTTTGGCATAAAAAACGGAAGAAATCGGAAAAATCGGGTTGGGCGAAAAATCGGTGGACCAAACACGGATTTTTATAGAGGCGGACTTTGAGCGGACTCGAAAATCCGACCGGATGGAAATCTTGGATTGGGGTAAAACCCGATTTTTGCATAGAGGGACTTTGAATAGAATCCGAAAAAATCCGGACGGACCGGAAAATCCCGGGTTGGGGTAAAAACCCAGATTTTGCCAAACTTAGTTTTTTCAAAGTGCAACCTGGGGAAATCACTTGGGCAAGCAGGATGAACATCTAAGGACCTCCAAAGGCAACCAAATCAATAAAATTAAGGGGCCAAAAGACACCAAAAGTCAGAGCAAAAAAAGGGTCCCTACTTTCAGTGGGGTGTGTGTGCAAAACTGCACAACAACTCCCTTTAGCAATCTTCCTCTATAATTTCTTGGTAAAATTGATAATGACATGACCAAATTATTTCAATAAAAAATTGACTCGCTACTACCCAAAAATCAATTTCATATAAAAAACACGAATGAATGTTATAAAAAATAAAAAGAATTAATAAAATTCAATTTGAGATATTGATTTACATTGCAATAATATTTTTTTTCTAACTAATGGCTAAAAGAACAATTGTAATTTCTCTAGCTATTGTTGCACTTTTCTACCCCTTTACCAATAGTATAAAATTAAATCAATTTAAAACTTAAGATTATATCATAATTGATCGCAAACTAATATTATTTATACTATATTTACTTTTTGCAAACATACAATATTTAATTAAATGAAATACATATTTTTCCCTTGAGAAAATTTTACCTAAATTATGTTTCATAATAAATTTAAATAACTAGGAATTATTTAATAACTTTAAGGTTTGCACACTCTAATACATAAATAATTATAAATATAACAAAGCAAGCACAACATGGAAAAAACTAAAATCAGTTTCCAATTTAATCGGGTTAAAAATAAATAATAACAACAAGCATAATTAAAGGTATTTAAATATGTTTTAATTTAGGACCATAAAAGTAAATATATAATTATTCCTTGCTTTTTATTTATTCTTTATTCTAACAAAGCATCCCACCATGAAATACAATACCAAATTAAATAAAGGTACATTAAATTTTAGATTCTAAATTCTCAACTTATATTTTTTTCTATAAATAATAAATTATTTTAGTCTTAAATGAATAAGTAAAAGCACTCAACAATATTAGCCTGCATGGGTAGCGGAGTTGGCTTGGGCCGTGGGTTTGATCCCCATAGGTTTTGGGTTTGACTCCTACTCCTAGGCTTAATCGATGGACCGGCTTGCAGGTTGTCGTGCCCACCCGCAGGGGATTAGTCTCACCTGAGCTCACTCGTTGGACACTAGGCTAGGTCACAGGGATACCCTTGTAGCAACAAAAAAAAATCACTCAACAATATTTTATTTATGAAAAAATGGCTCGTAGTTGAAATTCGTAGTTTGGAACTCAATTCGTGGGAGAGGTCACGGAGGATGGATCAGGGATGTTGAAAGAAAAGGATGTGGTGGTCTTCATCCTACCCTATGCAATTGGTGTGAATCGAATTCCCCTAGGATGGAGATTCATAGAAACAAGGGATGTACATGAATTCACTCTGAGGTCATGCCAATGGAGGGAAAACCAAAATTTCCAATCGGTTGCAAAAGGTTCTTGCAGTGGACAATGACATCAAAGGTTCCCTAATTCCAATAAAAGAACAAACTATAGCAGCATGGTGATTGTTATCAACATAAAGTTGATCCAAAGTGAAATTGATAATCTAAAGAGAAAGTCCTTCTTTTCCAAATGGGCAAGTAGACTAATCCCTTGGCTAAAGATGTGAAAATGATGGAAGGATAGATGGGGGGGAGAGGTAAGCGTTAAATCCCTACCCAATGGTTTTTTGTTTGTTGAATGTAATTTAGAACCACTCAAGGAAGAAATATTAAACAAAAAACCATTAATGTTCGAGGGATGTGGTTTCTACATGATAGATTGGGTACCAAATTTCAATCCTTATAACCATAGTATGGGAAAAACCCCTATATGAATCAAACTCCATAATTTACCTTCATAATTTTGGAATGTGGAGTCCTTGAAAGTGATTAGTGATGTTGTAGTATCTTTCATTCAAGAGGATGAAAACCTATTGAACAAGGAATTTGGTGAGTTTGTAGGGAAATTTGTGGAGGTCGATCTCGGTGAGGACCTATTGGAAGAACTAGAATTAATAACGAAGTTTGGGCAATGGAAGTAGAGAATCGAATTGGAGCTAAACATCTAAATGTGTTTAATGTGGTTATCACCTAGTTGCATTCTATTGGAGTAAACATGGAGGAGGATTGTTACATGGCTCTATTGTGTTCTTTTCTAGATTCATGGTAACACTACTACCAAGTTAAAAATGGATGAGGTGGTGGCATCATTGATTTTCAAAGAGATTATAAGAAAGACTTCTAAAACTATCAAGGAGGCCCTAATAGTTCATGGTAGATAAAAATAAAAAAAGCAAGAAGAAGGACAAGAAGTAAGAGAATTCTAAATCTAAATCTCCTTGCTTGTCCAAGGTAAACTTTTAGAATTATGAAAATTTTCTTTCCATTATAAAAGAGACTATAATTAGGAAAAGAAAAATAAAAATAGAGATTTCGATGATGAGTTTGAGAATTCATCCTAAGATGATGGCGATGCCTTTGGTTTGTCATTGGTTTTTCCTTGGCTATGCATGCATCATAAGGCACATATGACTAATTAAAATTGATGCATCTACTCACATCACCCCACATTGGGTTGATTTGAAAAATATCAAGGATATGATGGTGGGAAGGTGTATCTTGGGGATGTTTCTCATCTAAATAATGTTTGTCATGGAATATTCCTAATTTGATTCCCTAATGGAAAAGTGAAGGGGATCAATGGTGTAATACATATCCTTGGTTTGATATAGAACCTATTTTTTGTAAGTAAATTGAATGATTTAGGTGTGCAAGTTATTTTATCAAGTGGAGGGTAAGAAATGGTTAGAGGAGATATGGTGCTTGCTAAGGGTTTTGAAATAGGAACTGTGTTTCAATTGGGTGCATGCATGATTTAGTGCAATATTTCTTTTGTTCTTAAAATAAAGAGATCTACAAAATCATCTTCACTTTTGTAAGTTCATCAACAAAGAGTAGTGTTGTATCCACTTCCAATGGTCATGTTTTTTTAGTACCTAAGGATGCATGTGCTTTAGATATTAAGTGTCTTATAGAGAAAACTATGTTATAGAACAAGAGGATGGTTCACATAGGTGAGAAGGGTCTAAAGACCTTGAAAAATAAAAACATTATTAAGGGACTAAATGATTATAATCTCGAGTTTGATTTTTGTGAACATTGAGTTTATCAAAATAAAATTATGTTCAATTTTATTTTAGTTCTCATAAATCTTTTGGGGTATGGAACTTGATATATTATGATGTTTTTGGTCTATTTAATATTCCTTCAATTTTAAATTGTATTATGTTTCATTGATTGATGGTAATAGTAGAAAGACATGGGTATATTTTCTTAGGAGTAAATATGAAGTCTTTAATTAGTTTAAAGAGTTTAAGACTCTTGTAGAGAATGAGATTGGTAAAAAAAATTTAAGATTTTAAGGTTTGATTATGTCAGTGAGTTATTTTTAGAAAATTTTGATAGGTTCTACAAGAGTTATGAAATAGAAAGACATAAGATAACTCCATACATCCCTTAGCAAAATGGAGTTATAGAAAGAATGAATAGTATGTTGATGAAGAGGCTAGGAGAATGGTTAGTGGGTTTTTCTTGGATTTTTTTTTTTCTGTAGAATCAGTTGTTATGATTTATTACCTAGTAAACATGTCTCCTGTATCAACTCTTTTTAATAAAACACCTATGGAGATGTGTTCAAGAAAAAATTCTTCATGTTGAAACATATTTGAGTTTTTCATTGTGAGGAATAAGCTCTCATGTCTACATTGGAAAAGGTAAAGAAAATTTAGTTTGTAAGTTGAAGTAAACAATCTCGTAGGGTGTGATACTAAAATTTTGATATGTTTGTATTGGGATTGGTATTTTTGAGGTCCAAATCATATTATTACATCTATTATAAGATGGATTATGATTGATTCCTTATTATTGTATTATATGTTAATAATATATTTTTTTTAGTAATGGGAAGAATATGATTTGTGAATTAAAGTCTTAACTTTCAACATAATTTGTGATGAAGGACTTAGGGGTAGATAGGTTCATTTTGGGTTGGAATTCAAAAGAGGTAGAGATAATAGAAATATTTGGTTGGGACAAAGTATGTGAACTCAATATTAGAGAGATTCAACATGTCAATTTATAAACCTTTGTGTGTTCTTATTTTTGTTACATCTTGTTTCATAGTTACCAAGTTTCTTTTACCATTATGAGTGAAAATGTTGATAAATGTAAATTTTGACTTCAATATGTTTATTAGG
Organism: Sequoia sempervirens; assembly: GCA_007258455.2. Taxonomy (NCBI): domain Eukaryota; kingdom Viridiplantae; phylum Streptophyta; class Pinopsida; order Cupressales; family Cupressaceae; genus Sequoia; species Sequoia sempervirens. The sequence continues at coordinate 19,757 of VDFB02072662.1, forward strand.
TATGTGAATATGCAATAAGATGTTAATTCTTTCAAAAGAATGAATATGTTTTGAATTGATGGAATGTTATGTATTTCAATATAAGCATTATAATGCTTTGTTGATAGAAATGTTTTAAGATGCAAGTGGATTTCAAGTGAACGTTTAACTACCATTGCAAATGTGTCAAGATGGATGCAGGTATAGGTTCACGCCTTCGGAAGGGAGGGGAAGTATCACTTAGGAGAAGTGATTGGTCAATTAACCCTTAATGAAGCCTAACTAAGCTTACACACACTCACTTTTAGTTGGTTAAGTCAAGTCAATAGCTTGAGAATCGGGTAAGTATACCCTTTGGTCATAGTTTGAATTGGTCTTGGTTTGAGAACATTTTGTGTGGATTTGTGGTTTTTCCTTTTATTAATCATGATTTGAATATCTAAGAAAGTCCCTCTTCGTGTGTTCCTATTTTTTTATCTATGTCAACCAGTATATACATCAAATGTATATGTGTTTGAACGGTAACTCATGCATAGAGATATGAGTTGCACATTTTTAACATGAATATATGTACACATTTCATGTATGTACTCATCGATGAAGATGAATATATATGTGACTAATCTTATTAAATGTAATATAATATTATACTTGTGTATATTAATATATATATGTATGTATGTATATATGTGTAAGAGAGGGGGACCAACCATGCTCAAGACCCCAGGACACGGAGGGCCAAGAGTGGAGGGCTTCCCTAACTTATCTCAACTTAACGGGGTATTAAGAAATGCGGGATGAGAATGATGAGCACTATAAAGTCCTTCAATCACCCTAAAAACTCGAAGAGTAGGATGGGGCTAGGCAAGCCAGTTTTCAGGTTCAACACTACGCCTCAGTAAGCTCTCTGCCCGAGGATGAAAGCACGGTCCCGGGATGACAACGCAATGCTTTGGCATCTCTCAAGTGCGTTGGCATCCGTATGACCAAACAACTAGAGAGGCAAGGTTGAACTTAAGAAAACAAGCTAACAACCTAGCTAACTACTACTAAAGGGCCAAAATAATGTTATGAGGTAAAAAAAAAATGTTCTAATATGATAAAGTAAAAATGCAAGAGTTACGGTGGCAAGAATGATCTCATAAAGGAATTCATTCGCCAACTAGCTCCCAAAAGCACGTCCACCTACACACAAAGAGGAGGAAAAATGTTGGGTGGCTATATAGGGGCCTGCCTTAGTCAAACCCCCGTTTAGGTATTTCCACCTCCACGGACAACCAAGAAAGTGATTATGATAAATAAAGTAATGTAATAAATAACACTAAAACACTATGAAAAAGTAAATGTGATTACTCAACCAAGTAATAGAGGAGAGAAGTGGGAAGCTTACCACCTCCACCAAGAGCACTCAAGGACAATGGAGGAGAGAATGAGAGTACTCGAGCCTATGTTGCAATGGTGTTGTCCCACACTTACTCTACTGAAGTGATGGAGTGAAGTAATTGTTTCTATGAAGTGAAAAAGTGTTGCTAAAAGTGTTGGAATGCTTGGAGAGTGATGAATTGAAAGCTTAGAGAATGCAAAAGAAGTTGTGAAGCATGTAGAAGGAGGGAATTTGAAGGAGAGATGAAGAAAACGACCATATTTGGGTCAGTTGGTTGAAGAGGGTGTTACAAGTCGACTTCCAATGAGAAGTGTAACGCCTTTGCAAGTTTAGCCGCAAGAATCTGCTAGGGATGTAAGTGTGCCATGCAAATGTCTACACGTCGCGTGGGCGTCCCTGACAGAAATTCCCCCACCAATGCTCAACACAGACACCAAGTGGAACAAAAGTAGCGGCCTTATGTGTAATTAAGCCTCTGAACTTGGTTTTCTAAAGTGGAGAAGGGAAAAAGGGGAATTTTCACAAGGGGTGAAAATTCACTCCTATACATTTTCCCCCCACTTTAGCGAGCACGAATACTAGTGAGTGCTTCGGTAAAGTAGATTGAAGGAGTAAGGTTAGAAGTGTATACCTAAACCATCGAGGAAGCAGACCATGATCTGATGAACCTGAAGGTGTAGGGCAAGAAAAGGACTTCATAGCTTCTCAGAACTATGAAGCTGAAGAAAGAAAGTGTCTTACAGGCCCGCGGACCTATAAGGAGGCAACCCCCAAGATCTCTCAAATGAAGGAAGCCCTGTAAAGTAAGCACCTTACAGGCCCACAAACTTTCAAGGAAGGTGTCCCCCAAGAAATCTCACATGGAGGACACCCAAGAAGCATCCCTCAAGATCTCTCACATGGAGGAAGCCAGGAATACACCATATAGACCTACAGGGAGGGTGTCCTCCAAGATCTCTCACCTGGAGGAAACCCAATAAAGCACCCTACAAACCCACAGACCTATAGGGGAGCCACCCCCAAGATCTCTCACATGGAGGAAGTGCCCTACAAGTTCTTAGATCTGCAGGGAGGTATCCCCCAAGATCTCTCGCATGGAAGAAACCTAGGAAATCAGACTCTGCAAAGTTAGAAAGCAGCCACATAGGCAAGTAAGCAGACAGTTGTGCAGACCATCAACAATTTTAGAAGACATTCAAAGGGGTCCCTTGGGAACTCATTGTGAAGAAGGGGTCCACTCAAGCGACGCACAACTCGAAAGTAGATGTTTTCTTTCTCAAATCGATCCCTCATCAAGGGATCCTTTTGAAAGATGTTCACTTCATCAAGGAATTTGAAAGGAGGAATATGCCCCCACATGAGGGGAAGGTCAAAGTTGTTCCCACTCTGGAAGAAGGGTTTCAATTTCTTTCTTTACGAACCCATAATGAAGGAAACATGTTTCATTAGGGTTCTAAGTTCATAATGTGATTTTGAAGAAAAGTTTGTGAAGATTTTTAGGAAAAGATTCGTTGGCAATGAATGCATTTTCTAAAAATTAGAATGTTGAAGAAACAACGTTGTCACACATGAGAGGGACAACTCAAGTGAAGAAGAGAGAAAGATAAATAGAAGGAAAAAGAGAAAAATAAAAACAGAGGGCATAGGGGTAGCCTGATATTTTGGGGTCAGAATTACTCATAAATATATATATGTATAGTAATAGTATATAAATGAATTGTCATCAACCCCCTACTATATCAAACCATGTGAAGAATTCACGAGAGGACAAAGTAAAAATAAAAAATTGGGTCAACATGGAAGGGAAGCCTAAATGCCCCCAACGCTTTGCATCATCCCTAATTTATCGAAAATCAAGCACAAACATGGAAGAATGATGATACAAATAGAAGAAGGTTTATGACACAAAAACCACACCTATATCCAAGCACCAATAGGGGTGACAAGGGTCATCCAGGCACACATAGCACGATTATGGGGTAACACATCACAAAACACACACACACACACAAGATCAAGAAGAGGCCTCTGCCTAACATTGATCAACCAGGAGGTCATTTTCCTCCCACTCTAGATCATTGTAGAGGGAAGGAGGACGGTTCTATAGTGGTGGGATATTAAGAGGAGGAGCATCCGACCCTCCTGCAACAAGGGCTAAGGAAGAGGGCCATGTAAGGTCTTCTTCATCGAGCTCTTGTGGAGCTAGGGTCAGCAATTTCGCAAAGATCGCTGACAAGGGCAGAACTTCATCTAAAGAGTTAAACATGCACCCTACAGGAGCATCATGTTTAACTTCAGTGGATGGGGTAGGTTGCACATGAGATTCACCATTGTGCTCGCCAAACAACTTGAGAGCGGTGACGAACTCAAGGGAAGTTGGGACTGGTTCTATCACTAGGACATAACAAGTTAGCATGGGACTACCTTGTGAAGAAGGTGGGCTCCTATTACATCCTTCGTTACTAGAAAGACCACACTCCACCTTTTGCTTCATTAGAGGAGACGAAATCCCCATAGACAAGGCTAGAGGTGCGGAGGAAGAGGAGGAAAGAACCACAATGGATATAATTGAGGTATTAGTCATATTCATGAGCTTTGGGAAGGGAGGGGTATCTGGGACGGACATCAACAAAGGTAAATCCACTGAAGGAGCGATGAACACCTATACCTGCTTGGGTTCGGGTGTATTCGCACTCACAGCAAAATTTGGAAGCAACACATAACTAGACTGAAGAGAAGCAGAAGGAAGGGGAGAGGAAGACACTGCAAGAGGCCCTGAAGCATGGGTGTTCATCTCCTCCTCCTTCCTCTACAAAGCGGCTTACTCAACCAGGAGATCCTTTCATTGGCACTTGAGCTTGCACATAAGGTGATTCCTATGAATCTTTGAGTTGGAGGTTGGAGGCTACAGAGGAATAGAAAGCTCCTACTCAACCATGGGAAAGTCCACTACAACCATCTCCAGTGGAGGAACAGGTTCCTGAATGGGAGCAGGAGGCACAGTTTGAGAAGTAGCAAGGGAATCAACTCAAGTGCCTCAATAATGGGCCTCTTCCTATTCACTACTTTAGAAGTAGAAGCGGTAGGAGGTCGAGACAAAGAGGACTCTCCATGGGAGACCTTCTTCCCATTATACCAAATGGGTCTAGGCTTTGTCAGCAAAACAAGAAGTTCGAATGCAAGATGCTTAGGCTTTCACCAAGCGGGCACCATAGGATTCTCCCGTAAGCATGGAGCATAATCTGATGGTACCACAGTAGAGTGAGAAGAAGCATCAGAATAACCAGCAGAAGAGGAAGAAGGAGGATCTTGGGATCGCTTCTCTTCTTCCTTCCTTTGTGCCTTAGTGGCATCGCTATCATCTTTTAAGCAGGCCCTATGTGAAATGACATAAGGCAATGGAGGGTATCTCACTTTTGGCCTTAGGCATCCCTTCTTATAATTCTGATATGTTCGGTGTAGGAGGTTCGTCCTAGGTGGAAGAGGACCAATGGGCGCAGGCCAAGAGTAGTCCAAGGAGTAGCTATCATGAGCAACTGGTGGTTTATAACTGGTGTCATGAATTACATGTACAGAACCCCCGTGGATAAATTTTAAGCATTTATGCACGACTGAGGGTACCCCCTTCATAGCCACCAACCAAGGGATACCCAACTTCACTCTAAAGAGTTTAGACCCAAGGATAATGTCAAACAAGATTTTCACAGATTTAGGTCCAACCAAGATCGACAAGACAATACTACCCAAAGTGGGCACATAAAGCTCATCATGCGTGTGAATGGTGCTCACAGGTGCATCGTACCCATCTTTATGTAAAAATTTAATCAGCATGATCTCCTCAGTTATTATGTTTACTTGTGATGTCGGATCAATAAGAACACCCACTACGATGTTTCCATTGATCCACGCAGGGATATAAAGAGGAGATGGTTCCTTGTTAAAACCCATTGGGAGGATCTGTAAAGTGAAGTTTATACCAGTACCACTCTCCATAGGTTGTGCATAGGGGATAGGTTGATGCAGGAAGGAGGCCATTACGCACACTAGACGATACTTTTATAGAGTCCCTAAAGGTTAAAGGATAAGGTGATGACCCAATTAAGGTTTCATCACGCAACACCTTCGGAACCTTCCAACTACACCAACTAGGGGTCATAGGTTGGGTTGTAAGGCAACAACCTCACAACACTCACACCTACAAACTCTTAGAGTATGGGAAAGGAACTGTCAGTATCACAAAATGGAACCAAAAATATGGTTCACGTCGCATTCACCAAAAATGTAAGAGAGGGGGACCGACCACATTCAAGACCCCAGGTCACAGAGGGCCAAGAGCAGAGGTATGCCCTAGCTTACCTTAGCTTAATAGGGTGTTAGGAAATGCGGGATGAGATTGATGAGGACTATAAATTCCTTCAATCACCCTATAGACCTGAAGTGCAAGACAGGGTTAGGCGAGTTGGTTTCAGGTTCAACACTACGCCTCAAGAAACTCTCTGACCAAGGAAAAAAGTGTGGTCCTAGGATGACAGCGTGACGCACTGGCATCTCTCAAGTGTGTTGGCGTCCATACAACCAAAAAAATAGAGAGGAAAGGTCAAACTTAAGAAAACAAGCTAACAGCCTAGCTAACTACTACTAAAGGGCCAAAATAATGTTATCAGGTAAACAAAATATGTTCTAATATGATAAAGTAAAAATGCAAGAGTTAGGGTGGCAAGAATGATCTCACAAAGGAATGTGTTCGCCAGCTAGCTCCCAAAAGCACGTCCACCTACACACAAAGAGGAGGAAAAATGTTACTAAGAAAGTGAGTATGATAAATAAAGTAATGTAATAAAGAACACTAAAACACTATGAAATAGTAAATGTGCTTACTCAACCAAGTAACAGAGGAGAGGAGTGGGAAGCTTACCACCTCCACTGAGAGCACTCAAGGCTAATGGAGGAGCGAATGAGAGCACTCGAGCCTCTGTTGCAATGGTTTTGTCCCATACTTGCTCCATTGAAGTGATGGAGTGAATTAATTGTTACTATGGAGTGCAAAAGTTTTGCTAAAAGTTTTGGAATGCTTGGAGAGTGATGAATTGAAAGCTTAGAGAATGCAAATGAAGCATGTAGAAGGAGGGAATTTGAAGGAGAGATGAATAAAACAACCATATTTGGGTTGGTCGGCCGAAGAGGGTGTTACAAGTCAACTACCAATGAGAGGTGTAACGCCTCTGTAGGTTTAGCCACAGGAATCTACCAGGGATGTAAGCGCATCACACAGACATCTACGCGTCGCGCGGGCATCCCCAACAAAAATTCCCCCACCAATGCTCAAAATAGGCACCAAGTGGAACAAAAGTAGCGGGCTTATGTGTAATTAAGCCTTTGAACTTGGTTTTCTAAAGTGAAGGGAAAAAGGGGAATTTGTATAAGGGGTGCAAATTCACTCCTATACAATATGCACATAATTGATAATGCATACATGCTTATGTATATGTAAATTAGTATACTAATACCTTTGGATTATTTGTGTTGTCGATTGAAAAATGATTATTTAAAATATATGTGATAGATTATGAAAGAAAATGTGTATGTGAAATATAGGCATACATCTACACATCGATATACTCATATGTGTAAACGTAATGGAACATCCAAATGCATATGTTGATACATGTATATATATAAGTATATACATAAGGTATTATTTATAAAATAATAATATGAATATATGCATTCGAGATATCGAATAATGCATACATGTATTATTATAAAGTGTTATGCTTACATAAAGCGTTGTTTTAATACAACAAAGCATGTACTACATGTAACATTTAGTGTGCATCATATATTATTATTAATGCACAATATAAATGATTAATGATACAACAATAAATATGCACCTTATGCAATGATATAGTCATTAAATATGAGTTGACCAACTTGCTAATACAACGCATGGTATATGAAGACTTAGTCAAAAAAATTATGAGATATTTCAATGGAATTTAGTCATTGACTTAGTCTAAACACTGCAACACCAAAATGCACAATGGAAAGAAATAGGTGGCACCAAAATATGAAACTGTATTATGATTAAAATTCTAAATTATTGAGTATTGTCCAGCGATGGAAAACCAAGTAAAAGGTAGAATAAGTCATGTTTAAGATGCCAAAATTGGAGTCAACCTATTTGTCTTTCACCTTGCATTTTTTAGATGAATTCTTGTTGTCTGTGTTTCAATCGATTTGCTATTCTATTTTCATGAGTATTGTTTTAAATGGTGCCACCAATTGGGTAAATTGTTGAGTTGAACCTTACAGTTGAGAAGTGTCAATAAACATAGCTTGAGTATAGGTAGATAAGTCTCATAATTCTATATAAATAGGGGTGAAGATCACTTCATTGGGACACATTATACAATTGCATTATGTTTTTTTTAGTCTGAGATATTCTTGAGTGAGCTGAGAGCTATTTGAAAGGAGAGTTTAGTGAGATTTTGTGAGTATTTTTCTATGTGGATTGGGAGAATTACTGAGGAGTCTTGGAGTGGATTGAGCTTGCAATTTAGTTTATTTCATTTGGGATTAGTGTTAAGCAGGCATATTATTCTGCCCTCATATGCTTTATATGTTTTTGAAAAGATTGAGTGTTGTTGTCTTGTGCAAAAAATGCATTGATTTGTTAGAAGAAAAGAAAAGAATTACTATTGATCTAGTTGTTGAGGCTTTTATTTAAGTGATTGAATGTACTCCATAATAAGGAGTGAATGAATATACTATTATCACTATGATAGATGGAGTCTATATATCTTACTAAGTTATTTATTACTATGTATTCCATGTTATGGAATAAGTATCTATGATAGTATTAAATACTATATCAAAAATAGATCTCATATAGGCAATGCTTAGCCAGAAGTAAGGAAGTATAGAAATTGCTTGATAAATGTGTCATAAAGTGCATGTAGGAGGTTACTTGTAATTGATAACATATTATGCTAAGGAAAAACCTAGAGATTAATGAGGTTAACAAACATGAACAACAATGTTGGTATGAGGACTTGTCATCATGGATAGAAAGAGATAACATGCAAACCATATTGTTAGTCTATACTTGAATGATTATTTTATCGTTACTTTATTTGGTTATTGATTAAAATCACCAGGTTGAGAATAACCTACATGATCGGTTTGATCATTTATTGTTGATTTTATCCTAGGATTAGGTTAAACTCAGGATGAGATTATCCAATGTGATTAAGTTAATCACTTGAATTTGTGAAATTACTATTTGATTAGAGCCATAGGTGGGAATGCCCTATTGAGTTGGAATGTTACTTGATTGGTTGTTTTACACTCTTAATGTGAAGTCTTTTATTGATGAAAATCTACTTTTTGGATAGTCTTTTATTGATGTGAATACACTCTTGAATAGTCTTTTATTGTTGAGACTATACTTTGAATGAGTCATTTATTGATATGATTATTCTTTTGATTGGGGTCATTTATTGATAAGATTATGCTTTGAGTGAATTCATTTCTTGTTGAAGGTTGTACTTTCAAATTGAGGTTATTTATTGGTACTTTTGAATGGTGTCATTTAAAGTTGAGATAAACCATTGATTGGGAACTTTTATAGTTGGGATCGTACCTTTGGTACTAGAGTCATTCAATGATGTGACATTATGATATTTCATCTTGTTACTCAATAAGTAAGAGTTACTTGAGTTACTTAGTAGGAATGTAAAAACATAGGTTGTTCTTGGGGTTAAAGATTACCTTAAGAAGGGAATTGCCTACGTGTAGGTTATTGTAAAAGAAATAGGTTGTTCCTGGGGTTAAAGATTACCTTAAGAAGGGAATTGTCTATGCATAGTACATGAATGGTCATTAACCAAATCGAGCTAGATAGTGGGTGAAGAGATGATTTTTTATATGAAACTTTGGCCAAAGTAGTGTAAGTAGCCATTGTTTAAACTATCAAGGTTCACTATGTCTAGTATAGACATTCTAGTTCAGGATTTTCATACTTGTAGGTGTAGCTACCGTATGACTAGGTTTTGGATTGTAGGGTACAACACTAATCTCAGTAAGGCTATTTTTTATGGGGTTTTACCAGCCAATCTCTTCATCGAAGGGTAGGTCTAGGTTGTCATATGTGGCAGATGTGTGAGGAACCACATTTGAGTCTATGGTTGGTGGAAAAGCGCTCGAGTGATGCTTCTCCTCATCAATTGGCAGTCAAGATTTGTAGGAGATTTCTTGGACCATTTGTTACTAGTCATAATGAAGCTCAAAGAGCTATACATGTATTCTTATATCCATTTATGTGAAAATTGTAATGCAAGATATGTTATTTTGGGATTTTAAATGTATTGGAAGAATTGTAATATTCAATTATATTACATATGGAAATTTTGGAATATGTGTTATTTCAAATGTGCATTAAGTCTTTGAAATAGAAGAAAAAATTTATTGCTATGTGATGTCATTGTGAATTATTCACTTGTGCTTAAAACATTGGTAATTCTTTTGAGTAGAGCAGTCGGGTTGTTACAATTTTGGTGGGGACCAAGTTATTAGTTGAGTAGTGTTTAACTTCTCCTAGTGAGATATAGGATATAGCCAAAGTATCTTATAATAGTTTTTTTGGGAGATTAAATTATACAAGACCAAACATTTCCCAAGTATTGGGAGTCCTTAGCTATATTATGGCTAATCCTAGATAACTACATTGGGATGTAGTAAAGATATATTTTATATATTTGTAGGTGCCTTTGAGTACTCCATGTTTTATCATTGTAGATTTAAAAGGGACCAACACTTGGTGACTATTCATGGATTTGTGTATTTTGATTGAGTTGGGGATGTTGACAATAAGAGATCCACTAATCAATATTTTCACTATGTTTGATGGTGTCAGTAATTGGATGAGAAAGCAATGTGTTATGATAATTTTTCCATTGAAAAAGAAGAGTACATATAAGCTACTCATTCTTATAATTCTTAATCTAGATTAAGTGATTTTTTTTCATATATGGGGCTAACTTTGGGAGCTATTATAGTTTTATGTGATAGTCAAAGTGTCATATGTTTGGCAAAGAACTTGACCTTTCATGCAAGGACAAAACATATTAATGTTTAATACCATTTTTGTGACATGGTAGAGGATGGGAGGGTGTGCTAGATAAATTTAACACTTTGTAGAATGTTACTAATACATTGACAAAGCCAACATGCACATAAATTTTTAGATAGTGTAATAAATGTATAGGTTTCTTGACCTGTAGCAGTTAATTCATAAGCATTGGTATACCATTTTCTATTGTAAGGTGTTAAACAAATAGTATAATATTTTGAAATGTGTCTCAAACTTGCTTCTAATGTTGAGTATATAAAAAATATAATTTTCAAACTATAAAACATAAAAAAAAATTCATTTTTTAAGCTATAAGCTTTATTTTTGAAAAAATAAAAACTATGGTTATTTGACATCACTTCCAAGATTCTTGTTGTGTAGATCCTTTTGAGTTCTATAATTTTTTAAAATGGCCTTGTTGGCCTCTTATATAAAAAATTATGGCCTCCAAAAGTTTTACCTCCTACATTGTAATTATAAAAAACATATTACACAGAAAAGAGTTGTAAAAGGTAGTTACATTTATTGACCAACTTATGATGTGTGTTTAGATTATATGGGAAAAATAGGTTTTGAAGGGACCAGAAACCCTTTACATCAAGTTACATCAAAAAAATTTTGATAATGTAAGCAGCATTTACAGGGTGTTGTACCCTACACAGAGAGCCACAAGAGCCAGAAAGTCCAAATCAAAAAAGCATAAAACAAAACACTACACCAAAAAAAACCTAATCAAAACTAGATAGAGACTAACAGTGCACACAGACCAACAACAAACCAACAACATACTAGCTGGCCTTCTCTCGGTTCTTAGACAGTAGCTAAACCATATCATCCCCTACCCACTCCTGGCAGTCCTCAGTCTTCTTCATCCCTAGCTCATCCTTCATAGTGGCCGACAAGGTGCTAGTGACACAGTGAATCATCTTGACTGTGAAGCAGGTCAACCCATAGAATTTTTTGTCCGGGATGTCCAATATTTCTTGCAGCACACCAAGCTCCTCCCCACTGCCCGTAGTGTAGACAGGATCATTCTACTCAATCTCCAACGGCTCCAATGAGTGGGAGGCCAAAACCTCCTCCTGAGCTTTTCCCTTGTCAAAAATAGAAGAGGGACCTCTGTATTTTTCATCTTCCTTGTCCTCCAACACCTCTTCCACTCCTATGTCTTTATTGTCAGACAACTCCTCTTCAATGTCCAAGTCTCTAATCTGCACTTTTTTTCTGTTCTTTGCTAGCCTGCCAAAGTGCCTAATGATGGCATCACAACCAATAACCACAATCTCTGCAACCACCGTATCACCCAAGGAGTTCTTGCACACAACATTCTTCCCTTTACTCAGAGGCACCTTCTCCTCCTTACCTTTCTTCATGCTAGGCTTAGCAAGAGTCTTAGCAGGGGTAGACTTTAAGTCACACAAACTAACTACCGCACTGGCTTGGGCAGCACCATCAATACCCTTGAGTTTTTTAGTAGCAGGTTTGGGTGTCTAAGGATCAGCAGGGGTCGGGTGACTCTTTCTAACAGGGCCTTTAGATTCGGCCAGGGACAAGTTGGGCACAGTGGGGGGCTCAATTTCCTCAATATGAATGGCCAAAATAGGTTTCAAAGGGCATAAAGCTAGATGAAAATGGTAGTCTTAGGATAAGACCCTGATGGAGAGGTAGAGGAGTAGGTTCATTGGGATTAGCAGCAGCCGAATCAACACATTTTTCAACCAAATTTTCAAGGTCCATAAGCAAGAAAAAGGGAAATATCAAAAGAACCTTATGCCTAAGATGATTTAACAAGGGAAAATGGTAGTAGTAATAAGTCTTGTACCTTCCTTCCAGCGTAACATACTTTATTAGAACAAGATACACCTAGTTCCATGGCTGCAGAAGAGCCGCCTATTCAAACCCAGACTGGTTGCGCACCGACGCCTCCTCCCCCACAAAAAAAATATCCATACTCTCATTGTCTTGGGTCTTAGAATGTTTAGGATGCTTCATTCCAATGCTCTAGAGGCCCGTCGCCTGCGCAATAACTTCCTCATCCATCGTGAAGGAGATGCAACCAATGGTAACATGATGATTCTTCCATGAATTGATGAATTGGGTCGATAGATTTGGGTTGTGACCCACAATTCTCTCCATCAGAGGAGCAATGCCACCTTCTACACAAATGTGCCAGACCAAAGGATCCTTGCGGAATTCGTTGTAGTTATCCGGCTCTGTCTGCACCCTATCACCCCCCATGATGTCGCTTTTCATGTTGTATAACTAGGAACTCTGAAAACAAAGAAGGTTAGAGACAATAGCAAGGTGAAAAAATCCCCACACAATAAGGCAATTAAGTCAAGAATGGAAATTTTTGGTAATCAATCCAATGGACAAATCACGCACATGAGCAGAATAATTCCCTAAAACAAGCTTAGCAGAACCATTAATTGGAATCACATCACACAACTGGCTAAGTAAAAAGGACGTGACAGGAAGGGAAGGATTTCCTTCCACATTGCAGAAGCACAAAATTCTAGGTAGAATAGCCACGGGGCCATAATTAGAAATCTCCAAATCCATAGCATTTAAGGGTTGGCCAACATTAGTTAACCCACAGAAAGAAGCTATAAGGCATGAAACCAAAATAGCGGAAAAATATATGCCAAAGAGGAGCTTAGTCTCATAATTACAAGTCACATCAAAATCAAAAAACATGAATTTGAAAATCCAAGAGTTTAAGTATATCCCAATAAGGAGCTTACAACAAGTACAGTCCAACTTAGAATTAATCAACCAGTACTTGTCGTAGTGACTCATGATTTCTTTATTCAACACGAGCTTCATCTTATAATTTGAAAAAATCCACTTGATGTCCATCCCTTCGATACAGCTCATCATCCATCTCATCGTCACAATAAGACCACTAAGCCCGATGAATAAGCAAATGGGTTCCCCAGAAATCCAGTTAAGCATATGCAGTGTTGTCATCATGGGTCAAGTAAGGGATTTGTTCCTTCACTATTATATTCTAAATATTAGGCGGAAGTATACTTAAGTCACGCCAACATTTGGATAATTTCCAATGTGTGCTAAAATTAGCCAGGGCATCAACAACTTGGTTCCCCTCTTTGTAGATATGACTAGCCACATTTAATTTTAGTTTAGACATAAGGAACCTAAAATCAAGAAGAATATCCTTAGTATTCCATCCCAGTAGCCTATCACAATGAATAGCATCAATAATTGACTTGGATTCCCCTTCCATGTGTAGGTTTTCAATGCCCAGGGAAACAGCTATTTGTAAGCCCTTTAACAACGCATGAGCTAAGTCTATATAGCTTCTGGATTTGTAAGCCCTTTAACAACGCATGAGCTTCCGCTATCATAGAAGAGTGAAGGCCAATCCCCCCAGCATAACCAACCACTAACTTTCCTTTTTGGTCTTGAATCACACCTCCTACACTTGCTCTGCCTGGGTTTCCCTTAGCCGCACCATCAAATTTTAGTTTGAACTAGCCCCTATCAGAAGGTTTCCAAATAGTGGCTCTTCGGGCAAGAATTTTGGAGTTGTCATAAGAATTGGCATCCAATTCTTGATGTCAAGCTTTAGCTATGTTTATTTCCATCTCAATCAGGCCTATATCTGGGGTTTTCCCTTTGAAAAGAGATATTTTCCTTAATGAGTCGGGAACCAATACCAAACACCTCTTTCGGGTTCATCTCAGTGTTCCTAAATATCCTATTGTTCCTCTCTTTCCATAAGTACTAGCATAAAATGGGAGGAATTTGGTTCCAAATCTCAACAGTTAAAGGATGGGAAAAGGGTCCAGACCAACTCAAAATAAAGGATGTGATATCCTTACTCATAATCCACTGAATCCCTAATCTTTTAAATGTCATCTCCCACACCTCCACAACAAAGGGGCAATGTAACAGAAGATGATTAACCGATTCTTCATTGTCTTTACACAAAAAACATATGTTGGGAATCTAGAACCCTCTTATCCTTAGATTATCCTATGTAAGGATTTTGTTATGACAAACAATCCACCCAAAGAAATTAACTTTCGATATCATGTATCAATTCCAAACCTTCTTCCATATAATATTGACCACCCCCTGATTAGTCAGCTATTTGTAAGCATATTTCACAGTAAGATCACCCTGGTGATCATGGATCCAAAAGAACTCATTCCCACGGTGGGAAGGGGGTAATCTAGTGAGAGCAAGCAACTCCTGTAGATTCTTGGCAAGAATACATAGATTTAGAGATAAAAGACAACAAATGCTAATATCATTTCATTTCCTAGCTCTCAAGGGCCCAATTAGGTAATCACTAATATATATACCAAAACACTTGTTGAGCCCGACCCTTAAGGAATTTGAACACAGAAGAGTCCAGGGGAGAGTCCAGTAACCAAGTGTCTTCCCATAACCTGATTTTCTTACCATTACCTATCTTCCATTTAATCCCACTCAAAAGATCCTGTAGGCTACAAACCCCCTTCCAAACCAAGGACCTTGGAGGGTGGGCCTCCGATAGGCAGTCAATCAGTGGTTGGCTTAGAAGGTATTTAGCATTCATTATCTCGCACCAATCCTTCCTATCCCTCAGATGATCCCAACCCACTTTGGCCATGAGAGCTTTATTATAATATGAAATAGTTTTTATCCCAAGACCACCACCACTTTTCAATTGGAAAACCTTAACCCACTTAACAAAAGCGAGCTTCTTTTTCTCCTCAATACCCAGCCAGAGGAAAGACCTTTGGATCTTCTCAAAAAATTTAGCAATATATCTAGGCATCTTAAACAGGGATAGGAAAAAGACAAGGATACCTTGAAGTACCGCAGTAAGAAGTTGAAGCTTACCAACATGGTTGAGTAAAGAGCCTTTCCACCCAACAAGCTTACGTTGAATCCTCTCCAAGATAGAATTCCAAAACTCTGAAGTAACATCTTTGATAGTTAGGGGTAATCCAAGATACAATGAAGGAAGAGAACCACTCTGACAACCCATAACACTAGTAACCCGAAATTGCAGGTTAGGAGTGTTGTTAAAGAAGTAAATCATGCTTTTGTTGTAGTTAATGCATTGTCCAGAACAAGTAGCGTAGTTGTTGAGACATTTTTTCCATTTCCTGGCTTCCAACACCGAGGCTTTCCCAAATAGGAAAGTATCATCCACAAATTGTTGAATCACAGTCGGATCAAGGGTAGAAGCCGCCTTAATTCCTTTTATAGACACCTCCGACAACATACTTGAGAAGTTCCTGCTTAGAAAATCCGCCACCATTATAAACAAATAGGGAGACCGAGGGTCTCCCTGTCTGATACCTTTCCCAGCATGAAAGAACCCGAAAGGAGAACCATTAACCAATACAGAGTACTTAACAGTAGTTACACATTCCATAATAAGATTGATCACAAATTGATTAAAACCAAACTTAGCAAGGACTTTGGGGACAAAAATTCCAGATCACCTTATCATAAGCCTTGGAGATGTCAAGCTTAAGGGCCATAATAGCATGGTTTCACCTATCCATAGAGTGGATTAGTTCATGTGTTGTGATGGTAGCATCGAGAATATGCCTACCAGGCACAAAACCTTTCTGATTTGGGCTGATAATTTTATCTAGGAGTGGTTTGATGCAGTTGACCAAAATTTTGGAGAGAATTTGATAAAAAGTTTTGCAGAGGTTGATAGGGTGAAAGTCAGACATATGTTGGGGATCAACTATCTTAGGAATAAGAGTAATAAAGGTGTGATTTAGTTGCTTAAGAATCTTACCCGACTCTAAGAAGTCACGAGCAGCTAGAACCAGGTCCTCACCAACAATCTCCCAGAAGGTCTGAAAGAAATCCAAAGGGAAACCATCAGGGCCAGGAGCTTTGAATGCCCCCATACTAAAAGTAGTCAGCTTAACTTCCTCAGGCATGACAACAATGAGAATCCCCATATTGTTCATCTAAGAAATTAAATTCAGAAGTGAGTCAAGCAGCAAACTGTCAAGGGTCGGAGCTTCAACAGGAGCCGCATAAGCCTTCTGAAAGTAGTCCGCAACCACTAAGCCAATAAAGGATGGCGAGCAGACAACCTCTCCCTGAGCATTGTGCAACTTGTTTATCTGGTTCCTCCTCTTATGTTTGTTGAAATATGAAAGGAGGTATTTCTATCTCCTTTCAGCCATTGCACCTTGGACTTCTCTTTCCAGAAGATCTCCTCTTTCGTAAGAATTTGTTCCCACTCACCCCAGATCACTTCCTCCTAGTTGCAAGTGGAGAGACTGATATCACCCTCCTCCATTCTCTTTTGAATCATTTTCAACTTATCCCCAATGATTTTCTTCTGTTGGAAAACATCCCCAAAGACCCTTTTATTCCAGCCCTTCACCATACATTTAATGTGCTTCAGCTTAAAAAAGATTTGGAACATGGGGGACCCATGCACTGGGATATTCCACCATTCAAAAAATTTCATTTTCAAATCAGTGTGGGAATTCCACATGATTTCAAAGCGAAAGGGATAAGGTCCAATAGAAGACTGATCGCTCGAGGTTAGCAGTAAAGGATTGTGATAAAAAATAGTCCTAGGTAAAGCTCGCAGAGTGGCCCTAAGCAGGCCAAACTAGTTACTAAAACATAGGAAGTGATCCAATCGAACTTGAATCAAATCTTCACCCATACATTTGTTGGACCAGGTAGGAGTTTGGCCTAACAAGTTTATGTCAATCAGGCCCGTAGAACTCAAAAAGTTTTCCAAATTAGACATACTATCAGAATAGTCAATCAAACCACCACTTTTCTCAAAAGGGAATAAGGGGGAGTTGAAGTCTTTAGCCACCAGCTGGCGCAACCCATTGTTGTTATTTATCCTATCAATAAGAGACAACCAAAGAGGAACCCTAGCATTCCTTTGGTTGGGTGCATAAACATTTATAAGCAACCAAGAGCCTTCAGGGAAGTTAAAAGAGGCACCAACGCTATTCCGACAATAGAAAAGTTTAGTGCCATTTAGTCTAGAAGGGTTCCAGAGCACCGCAAGACCTCCAGAGGCCCCTTCAACATCACTATAAAAGTAGGATTCCTCAAGCCATACGTACTTAGCAACATTATCAAAATTAGCTTTCTTCATTTTAGTTTCTTGTAGGAGAAGGACATCTAACATATGTTCAAGAATATAATTCTTTAAAGCAAGCTGCTTATGGGAGATATTCATCCCATGCATATTCCAAGACATTACCTTCTTTTTTTACCTTTTTTAGAAGACACTTCCAATGTCTTATGTTTTCCCAAGGCAATCTCATTTGTCATTTCACGTAGACATGTGGATCTATGGCTAGGCCTTCCTGGCTTTGAGTCACCACCCACATCAGCCTTCTTCTTCCTTCCTTTTTTCTTTGGGGTTATCCAATTCTCCTCATTTGCACCAAACACCTGAGATGAATCCTCCAGGATGAAAGCAAACACCTCAACCAAGCCTAGATCTTCCCATATTTCACCCTCTTCACTAGTAGTCTCACTAGTGCCAGCAGAAGTCACCTCTAACAGCACACCACCAGTAAGTACCCCATCCATAACAACCAAAGCAGGATTCTATACTTCCAATTTATTAACACACGCCACATTTTCATTTGAGGACATATTTGCAAGACCCTTGGTTGAAACTATCATGGTTGCAGATCCAGGAAAAGTATCACCAGGAAGAGGGGCTTCTCCGTTGGCCACTAACTCAACCAAAGGAGACACAAAGCTAGGGACGCCAGAGGCTGCAGTCAAAGAAGCAGCATCATATTTGGACATGACAATACTTCCATAGGAAGGACCAAAAGGAGCAGTAGACACTCCTTTGTTAGGATCCTTATTAAAAGATGACTTGCAGTTAGTAATAAGGTGCCCAAGCTTGGCACACTTCTGACAGAATACCACAACATTTTTGTAGCACACAAGTTGGACCCAAGACCCAAATTTGGAGTAGAGCTTAACAGAGTTGGGTAGAGATTTGTTCACACAAATATTTACGCAGAATCGGGCAAACAATAACTTGGATTTTGATTTGGTAATAGAGTCAAAGGTGATGAAGTGTCCCAAAGAATCACCAATGCTCTTAAATATTGATTCATCCTAGTATTCCAACGGTAATCCAGGAAGGCAAATCCATACCAGGGCCAATTTGTTGAGGTCCACATCCAAGTTAAATCCTGGCTTCCAGTGACATAAAGCCAAACTTTGTTTACCATATACCCAAGGTCCTGAGGATAGAACATATATGAGATCATCAGAAGTCGTGAACTTGAAAAGGAAAAGCCTAGTTGAACAAAGAAAATAATAGTTAAAGCACTAGCAACAACCATCAGCCAAAAAACAACCAACAAACAACAAGAAAATAGCGAAATAACAAAGCTAAAACAGACAAAACACAAGAGAATTACTTCAGAATTTTTAGAGTATTAGCCACCTCGATCTCCTGATTGTAGTGCAAGTAAATACCATTTCCATCAACTCCTATTTTTCATCTTTAAAAGACTTCCTCAAAATACCCCTCATCCTTGTGTAAGGGCCTTTAACCTCCTCTTTGGCGCTCTTCTCACCCTTCCCCTTGGTAGTTTGATCCTTCTCATACATCTCTGCAAAGTAGATTTGATCCTCTCGAAGTTGATTGATTTTTTCTAGAAGTACCTTGAGAGAGTTCGCACTATTTTTGAATGACATATGACTAATCTATGAGAGCTTCTTGATATTCTCATTACTTTCCCTGATCTTTCCCTCTAACTTGCAAAGGTGTCTTTCACAATCAGCTTTGAAATCAAAAAAAGAGCATTCAAGATCCACCATCCTCTCTATGAGAAAATATGAAGATGTCCCTTTTGGATAATTAGCCAAATTCTCCATTAAGCTTATGATTTTAATTTTCACCTTATTAAACTCATTCATCACCCATTTAGCAAGTTTGAAGTTACATGTGGCACCAATTCTAGCCATTTCCAACAACTCCAACATAGAGGTGTTATCTTTGTCGAGATAAGAGAAATCCTCGGAAAGAGGATGGCCATTTGTTGTTTTTGATTTTTCTAGGGCCAAATTCTTACCCACTACCTCCCTCTCACCCTTATCAGCCATGACATCCTCAATAATATTGTCTCCCTCTTCATTGGCATCATGAGGAGGTGTCTATTGGGTAGGATAATCTTCCACAACTAAGGCATTGTTAGCAATGTCCTTCACTTGTTTCAGTTCCTCTTGCTCACCCTTCTCGCACCCTCTTGACTCTGACCTGTGCATCTTAGCCAATATTTTAGAAGCCCTCCTATGAAGCCCCATATCCGCAAAGTCCCCCACTTGAACCAATTTCTCTTACTCATCCTTCCCAAAATCTTCTAAATCTAGACCATGCAACTCAACCTTCTTTTTTGTTGCCCGCCATTGAAGCCCAACCTTTTTCTAAGCAATATCATCCTTTCCAGATAATGGCCCACCAGAATCTAACCCATGAATGATTAGTTTCTTGGTGGGGCCCTTCTTAAGTTTCCCCTTCTTCCTTATTTTAGTGGGAGAGTCAATAGGGGTTGAGGAGACCACAATAGTATTGTGTTCGTCCAGTTTCCACTCGTCATCCCCATCGTTGTCAGAATTTGAGCCAGTAGAAAAGGCAAAAAAACTAATGGTTTTCTCTTTTCCCTTGACAAACTTGGTTGAATTGTTAGCCCTCACATGCTCCATGATGAGAAATATGATCCCTTCATGGAGCACGAGAGTCTTATGGTTCTTGAGGTGAGCATAGACTGAAACCTCCATAGAGGAGAGGAGGAAAAATGGAAACGAAACATGTAAATTATGTCTGAAGTGATTGAGCATAGTAAAATGGTGCCCTAAGATACCAAAAAACCGACCATCAAGGGTTATAGAACTCATAACAACTTCTTCCCCATTAGCCCAAATAGGATTAAGTGAAAGACGGTCATAGCCCTGGGAGGGAAGTTTTACTAGGTCACCTTTCTCATTGCCCTTAAAGAACTAATACATTGCATCTTCATTGCCTTTCCTTTCTTTGTAAAAATTGTGCTCCTCCATTGGTAAACTAGTAATAAAGGTAATGAAGTCTTTAGTGATGTTGAACTCGACCCTGTCCACCTTCAAGCACCTGTTATGCCAGCAACTAATGAATTTAACAAAGGCTTCATGGTCAAAACCATGAAGCCTCTCCAAATAAGGAGTGAAATTCCCATGTTTTAGAATCTATCAGACTTTAGGTTTTTTCTTCCATTTGTCACAGGAGATGGGCTCGAACCTGCTCCTATCCGCACCCATTTCAATAATACCAACCAACAACAAGAACTAGATCCCCATGACACTTCTGAAAATGCAAATGATCTCAAGATTGGGCCAAACACAACCCATAAAGCATGTGGCATGTAGGAGAGAGATTATTACCTGATCACCCCCTATCGAATACTCATGTCTAGTTCTCATCTCATAATAATAGTTTATCCCTCTCGAGAAGGGAAGAGTACTCTTCCCACAACTTAAAATTAATAAGATTGACAACCTTGTTTGCAAAGAAATTTGTTGGGGAATTTCCTTCCCTATAAGTATGAGATACATAGGTCTCTTAAAATGACCATGACATCATGATAGAATCATTAATGAGTGACTCTATTGTCCAACTTAGATTTTGGATGTCATTCAAATACCTCACTATATTTAGGGAGTCGCCCTCAACCCACACTTTAGAAGCACCCCTTTCTAATGCTATTTTGATGTGATGACCCTTGGTCCTCCCTGAGCTAAATTTACAACTGTTGGTTTGAAGTTTTGAAGCTTCCTTGGAATATTTACCAGATAATGCATAAAACTTACAAAAAAAAGAAACACAGAAACACAATTGTAATATTATTTCATAATAGTCATGAAATTACAATGAAAACATTCATACCCAAAAACAATCCTCTGATGATGAAACCCTTATTTTTGAATCTCTCTATAAATCTGATGAAGCACAAAAATAACTCCTGAATGAAGCTCTCGTAGGCAATGATTCAAATGATCTTTCATAGCCTCAAGATTGCAAAACATTGAAGAGTTCCCGTTCTCCAATGGTGGAAGATTGTTGAAAACCTTGTCTCAGACAAAGCTTTGATGGAGCCAAAAAAATAAGTAATTTCAAATGACCATAATTGAATGAGGTTGAATTCCTTCTTTTCTCCTTATATCCCCAAAAAGGAATGCATTCCAAGAAGTCACACACTTTTCCATTTAAATACATTAAAATGTATTTAAATTACTTCAATAGTCTTTTATTTCACTTTACCAAATGGGCATACCTTTTTAATGACTTAAGTGATTTTGATTTTCACTTTATAACATTTAAGTCATTATTTTATAATATTTTAAGTGACTTTTTTTTTAATTGTTATAAAGTAAAATTATAACTTTATAATATTAAATGGCATAACCACTAAAATATTAATATCTCCCTCAATTCTCAGTGTTTTGACGTGTCATTAAAAGCTGGCGAACACTGAACTACAAAGGCCTGCACTGAGCCCAACCCTGAATTGAAGGGGTGGAAATGACAATATCCACCATTATTTGCCACTGAGACCCCCTATCCATGCATGTTAGCCTACAAGGGTCCAAATAATAGGCCAACCCATCAAACTCTAATGCTTACAAAAATGGGGACATTATAGTCTGCCCTTCCTAAAATTGCTTGTCCCCAAGCAATCACAACTGCAAAGAAACTCCACTCCTCGGAAGGCCCAAAAGAAGAACTGTGAAGTGTCCCACACATCTCTAACTGACTCCCGTAGCACCAACATAAACACAATTGTGCAAGATATCCCTAGATCCCAAACCCAAAATGGAAGTCAGCCATGTCTGATACCCTCCGACTTCCTCTGCAAAATTGTACTCAACTTCACCATGTTGAAAAATGGTGAAGTAAACCCATGGGACCCATGGGACCCATCCAAACTGCAACACTAACTTTGTCACCACCTAGATCCCAATATAATCTGTACACACATCCATCCATACTGTGGAGATATGAACATCTGAAAGTGTTTGTATCATAACAACTATCTCCATCCTCTACTAGACTCCCATGGATGTGTTGACTCTGCAAGTAATCCCCCACAAATGACAAACTCGGGTACTTGCAGCTATTGATTCCATCTATTGAAGATGGTGAATACCCATCCCACAAAGGATGGTACAATCCCCGAGCCAATCCACATTGATGCATCATCAAGTCCTCCATGTGTGGATAAAAAGAAATGTGATGAGCACTCCTCACTGTGTAGTTGTGATAGAATGCGCCAACCTTGGTCAATGGCTCATCACTAGCAATATTGGAATTAGGCAGCTGATCACTCAGAATCTGAGACACAACAAGTTGGCATCCAAAATCAATTGCATGGGATGAAGTAACAAATTTGCTTCTAGGAGAGGGAAACAAATCAACATGAGAGCCATACTCCCAACTAGATGACACTCTGCGAGTCCCCTGTGAAGATGATGGAGTAGCGTCGTGTACTAACACAGAACTCTTAAGAGAATCCACCATTGTGACACAAGAGCTATCAGTAATCTATCCTGCATCATCTGTCATGGTATTGACCTTAGGAGAACCTAATGCAACGAGTGGTTCTGGGTGTGTGCAAGAAGTTGAGTCCACTTTTTGGCCAAAAAGTGGAAGTATTTTCCCCGATTTTCAGAATTTGACACATTTGACCTTAAAATTTGAAGCACTTAGAGATGGAATCTTCAAAAAAGTCACTAACCATAAAATGTAGTACTCGGAGTCTAGTTTCCAAATATGTAATTTATTTCAATACCCAGATTGTAAAAATTGAGTTTCAATAGGCGTTTCTAAAAACCACTGTTTAAAAGTCAGTTTTTTATACCATACCATGCACGTGTACAACATCCATATTTTGACCTAAATTATCATATTTTTCTAAATACTTTTGGGAAAAGATTTGTGACTCACTAAAGCTTGCTTTTAATATTTTTTTATTGAATATTTTTTTTTTATTAAATATTTATTAGGCATATTTGTCATTTTGAAAAATCATCGTGTACGACACGCATAAGATGACCTAAACTTATCATTTTTTGATTTTTTTTTTAAATTGAAAAGAATTGTCTGAAGTTTGCTCTCTCGTGCAATCCGTTCGTCAAAATGTTATGTTGATCAAAACTTATTAAAATACTAAAAAAACCTGATAATTCAAGTTTATGGACTAGTTTCATCAGAAATTAATTGAAAAATAGAAAAAATAATCAAATTATTAAAAAAATTACATATTTGGAATCTACACTGTCTCATCTATAATGGGTTTTAATTTCATAAAAAAATTCTGCAAAATAGGTCTTCAAACATATGTCCAAAGTCATTATTTTCCTGTGACATTAACAGGACCTTCAAGTTGCAGGTCAAACTAGGTCCAAAGCTTAGGTTCGAGTCCCCAAGCCATTTCTCGAACCAAAAAACAAGCCAAAAAACCTGCTCAAAAATTCATAATTTAAAAAACGGGATCCTATTTCAAAATGGGATCGTTTCATAAAAAAACCATTTTTTATGGTTCTATGATCCCTTTTTGTAAAACGGGATCCCGTTTTGAAATTCAAAACGAAATTTTCCAAAAATGGAAAGTTTTCAAAATCGATCCGTTTTGAAAACTTTCTGGAAATTTTCAATTTTTCAAAAATTTCCATTTTCGAAAAAAATTTTCAAAACGGATCCTGTTTAAAAACTTTCCATTTTGAAAATTTCCGTTTTGGAAAATTTTCAAAAGGATCCGTTTGAAAATTTTCCAAAATGGAAAAGGATCCCGTTTCCAAAAATGGGATCCCGTTTTTAAAACTTAGGCTCAGGATCCCGAAGTTAAACGGGATCCCACTTTTTAAAAACAGGATCCCGTTTATTAAAAAGTGGGATCCCATTTTTTTGCAAGCCGAATTCATTTTTTTGCCTAAGGCAAAAACTTCCACGTTTCGTGGACTCAACTTTGTGCACTTACCCTTCTCTACTACTCTCAACCAAAGTACTCATCCCAACTGAGACTACTGCACCTATATTTGTGATTGATGTAACCGCATCCTCACTACAACCAATGGTTATAAGATCCTCACCAACTGCCATTGTATGTAATTGTATTGTATCTACAACTGGGGGAGACTGAGCCAAACTCAACTCCACGGTAAGCTCCTCCAATCGTGACTGTGACTCCTGAATGGCCAACTGGGCACTCTGCAATGAGTCCATAGTCACCTCAAGCTCATGGGGGAGCTTATCAACCTCCTCCTCCTTCCATTGCAAGGCATCATAACAGATTCCATCGCACTTGAGAAGGAAATCATGATCGAAAAGTAATAGCAAATAACTATTCTTCAATTTTCCAATCGCTTCACTAAGAGAATGGAACTCTACAAGGGAAAGGTCACTATCACGATGCTCACCTGTCATAGGATTACTCCAACCAAAGGTAGCCAACATTTGACGAGCAACATCAAAATGCTCAACAGTTGTGGCAATCATGCTGTCATTAACCTTAAGTTGCCCAACCAAATGATGAGTCTTGACTCTGAAACCAATGACTCCCATATAAACTCTTAGACTCAAAATTAGCAATGTGATATGAAGTTGAATCTACATCACTCACCTCATGATCAGTAGCATTATGTGTGCTATCATCAGTGCACACATCAACATCCAAGGTATTGTTGTTAAGCCCCTCATCAGATGGCTCAACTGGCAAGGTAGAAGATGTTGATATAATAGTATCTTCACACACTTCCACTTCCAATGTAATTGTATCACCATCCAACTCATACCATTGCAAGCTATGAGCTAATCTTTGTTGTGAAAGCATAAGTTTATGTTGGATATCATTCAAGATGCTCTCAACACTTAGTTGCTCACATTTATTTTATTTTATTTTTTGCTTGCTATAAACCATCCGATGCTCCATATATTGCTCATAGTCGAGACAATTTCTAACCTTATCTAGAAGTGCTCTATACTCCTCATAAGCACCCATTACCTCATCAAAAAATTTAGAAGCCATAATTATGAATTTTATTTTCAGTTTGTTGCCTTGGATATTTCGTCAAACACTTATCCTATGATTGTTGTACATTGTTTTCCTACTGTGTTTTCTCTTTGAAAGCATGTTGCAATGCAATGAAGGCTCAAAAAAATAACTTGCAATTGAAAGGAGATATGCAAAAACACCACTCTCTGATTTCCAAATGAAATAATGACAAAAAATGCATATGATTATTTAGTTACAACAATTGAGCATTTTGACGAACAATCTGGATGCAAACTACAAACTCCATATTATTGCAATGAGATTCCCAATACATTACAACCTTGCCAAAATCTTCTTATAGTAGATTACTTACAACGATATATTGACTCAGATTTTAATGACAATAATATAATGTTTTTTTTCTAGAGTACAAGGCAATCTCTGGACAAACCAGTTACAACTACAAATTCATAGACTATCATAAGAAACAGTGATACAAAATTTATAATTCAATTGCAATGTATACAAGAGGAACCTAGAAGCTGATGAAGATGTTTAAGCAATCATAATGCAATTGGAGTGAACCTAGGATAAATCAATGGTTGATGCCAATGTATCCTCAAGTTGTGTTGTTGGCATGGCGCCCCAAGTAACCAAATATTGTAGCCGCTCCACAAGCTACTCCCAATTTCCTTGATTGTCATATTCTCTTTCTAATGCCTTTGTTTTATTTTCCTTGTCTAAATTGTCTCTTTCTTATTGTCAGATAACATAATCTTCTTTATCTCCTTTAGACCCTTTCTAATGAGTCAAGCTGCTCCCGACAGCTCAAATAAAGAAAGCAATTCTTCTTATCTTTTAGCTTGTTGACGCCAAGATCCAATTCAATTTAAAATTTTCTTTGACTTATTCATAATTTTGTCTCATCCAAATATGGATGTCTCCTCCAAAGAGATGGGATTTTTAAAAAAAGGTAGCAATTTTTCCTTTTGCGGTTGCTCACGATTTGACTTTAGTGTTGGGTATTTATTTATTTTTATTTATTTATTTGTATTCTCACATTAGCTCCTTGCAGTGGCTCCTTTATTAAATTAAAGCCCACCATTTGTCCTGAAGTGGCTCTTATTTTTTATGTATTTATTGGTCTAAGCGCTAGATTGTAAAACTCAAGTCTTTTCTTTCGATGACCTGGCGTCACTTCTTTGTCGCCAACGATGCCTCCAAAAAATAACAAACCCAATGCCCAAAACTTCAAGCGATGAAGAATAGAGGAGATACGATGCCTTGATGAGGTCGTGTTGGCTTCCGATTTATCTTCTTCTGCATTTTTTTTTTTTTGAATATTTTAATTTGGTTTCTTGCAAATAAAATCCATTCTCCATAATTTTTTTTTATCAAACCCTTGACATTCTGAAATTTTTCTCTTAAAAACAACATAGGATGGCAGGATTCAGGCTCTGATACCACTGTGATGACCCTTGGTCCTCCCTGAGCTAAATTTACAACTGTTGGTTTGAAGTTTTAAAGTTTCCTTGGAATATTTACCAGATAATGCATAAAACTTACATAAACAAGAAATGCAGAAACACAAATGTAATATTATTTCAGAATAGTCATGAAATTACAATGAAAACATTCATACTTGGAAACAATCCTCTAATGATGAAACCCTTATTTTTGAATCTCTCTGTAAATTTGATGAAGCACAAAAAGAACTCCTGAATGAAGCTCTTGCAAGCAATGATTCAGTTGATCTTTCACAGCCTCAAGATTGCAGAACACTGAAGAATTCTTCTTCTCCAATGGTGGAAGATTGTTGAAACCCTTGTCTCAGACAAAGCTTTGATGAAGCCAAAAAAAGAAGTAATTTCAAATGATCATAATTGAATGAGGTTGAATTCCTTCTTTTCTCCTTATATCCCCAAAAAGGCACACATTCCAAGAAGTCACTCACTTTTCCATTTAAATACATTAAAATATATTTAAATTACTTCAATAGTCTTATATTTCACTTTACCAAATGGGCGTACCTTTTTAATGACTTAAGTGATTTTGATTTTCACTTTATAACATTTAAGTCATTATTTTATAATATTTTAAGTGGCTTTTTTTTTAAAATTATTATAAAGTCAAATTATAACTTTATAATATCAAATGACTTAACCACTAAAATATTAATATCTCCTTCAATTCTCAATGTTTTGACGTGTCGTCAGAAGCTGGCGAACACTAAATTAAAAAGGCTTGCACTAAGCCCAACACTGAACTGAAGGGGTGGAAATGACAATATCCACCATTATCTACCACTGAGACCCCCTATCCATACATTTTATCCTATGAGGGTCCAAATAATAGGCCAACCCATCGAACTCTGATGCTTACGAAAAATGGGGACATTACAGTTGATGTTGATGTAAGCAACTTCGGTCTCAACGCAATGATTGATTTGGTATCCTAATGGGAGTGCCACACTTATGATGTGTGTTATGATACATCATAAGACATATTTTAGTGGATATAATGAAGCCAAAGTGGAACACACAAGTTGGCAAGCAGTTTATGATATGTGCATGACATGTGGAAGGAATATGCTATTTTTAGCCTATGAACTCATCTTGAGTTTTGGAATTTAATTTTCTAATTAGGTATTTGGGTACCACTTTTTTTTGTGTTTTTATCTCATGATTTTGTAATTACCATTTGATAATTTTGTGTACTACTTATCCTATTTATAGGATTCTTGAGATGGAGGTATTGATAGTGATTTTATTGGTATTATTATGTTGTTGAAATTATCCCAAATATTTGGTTGGTGATACTCTTGTAAAGGTTTTCCCTACAAGTATATTGTAATTATGTTTAGTTTATTGAATAATACATTGGGTTACTTTGGAGTGTGTGGTTTTTCTCTAGAAAGGATTTTCCCCATATACACCTATGTTGTGGTATGATTTTGTTTGTTTTTTATGTGTTTCTTCTTTCTATAATTGTAAAAATCTAAAAATTTCAAAATAGGAATAATTTCCACATACTTTACTTCCTTTCACAAAAAGTGTATATTGTTAGCTCGTAATAGGAATAAATGGACAAGTCATCAAAACTTTAATTTTTATTTTTTATTTTTAATTTGAGGGTTAATTCCACATGGTGCAATATGATCCTACATCCCTTAGGATTGAACCCAAACATGAAAGATATAATATGGAAATAAGGAATAAATGTATAAGAATAAGTACATTGGTAGTTGTAATAAATTGAAAATGTAAGGAAACATGTGTTGATATGATTGAATGTGTGGGAAGATGTTAAGGTGTAATAGACTAGAGAATAAGCCCAAATTCACACAAGACTATGCTATTGTTGATGTGTAATTGCATTAATCTATTCCATATATATAATTTGTATTAATCCATTCCATCAAAATGGAATCAAATCTAAAAGGGAATTGACATGGGTATAAAATTTCATAATTATATTTTGTTCCCACTTTTACGTGCATGTGAATCCTAACATTGACATGTATTATAGAGTAAATGAGTACTCACAAATATGCATGTAAAGTAAATACCAAGACATAAAAGGATATAAAGGTCCATATAAATTAATGAACCCCTCTATATCTCATTATGTGTTTTCATCCTTTAGCATGTGTGCTTTATGGGGACTTGCAAAATAGAAAAAGGATATACAATCAAGATATCTTTTGTTATTAAATTAAAGATAGAAAAAATTACATATTGAATTGATTATTAATTATCACTGGAGAGACAAAATAGTATGGTTAGAAAAATTGCTTGTGCAAAAAGTGGTAGTGGTAATTGTTTGCCTAATGGTAGCCATGGGATGACATGGCACATCAATTGTTTCCATGTTGTGTGATCATGATCCATTTGGGCATAAATAAAAAAAGTGTAATAGGAACATTTTATTATTTACAATCTCAAAATAGGAGTGTTAGAGATAAGATATATTACCTTTCAATTGGTTTCACCCATATGATGTAATACACTTGAGGAGAGAAAAAATAGTATATGATATGTAAATGTAAATTGAGCATGTTTGCACAATAATAATGAAAATTAATGAATGCTTAATTACATCATGTGATAATTATATAAAACATATCAAATGATAGGTATGGTGATAACATGGGTTCGAGACAAGTATGAAAGAATAGAATTAAAAATGGTGATGTGGACCTCAATGGTCAAATACACCCATGTAAGTGCATGACCATATACCCCTATTATGGAATCTTAGATCATGAACACACAATGGTGGAGGTAAGGTAGTAGGCCCCTAGTGGTAACAATGGTCTAGATACAAAAGTAATAACAAAATGATATGGGGGAAAGCATAAGGCTCCCAAATGTAAAAGGATAAGAAATGATATTACAACAAAGAATGCAGAAGCCAATATCCCCCTAATCTAGTAGGATAGATCTAGGAGCAATACATGGCATTAGAAGAACATCAGGGTGATATAGCAACTGTAACATAGGAAAAAGGGAACCCTATGTTTAATGTCTAAACATAGGATTACTTTTTCTCCTTTTCGAAGGTACATTAGGATGCAAAACAACAAGGTATTTAGATTGAATTTAAACCATGAAGGTGAGTCAATCAAACCTATATCTGATCCTTTTGAGCCTTATAAATGGACTTAAATTAATTTTCTATGATTGACCTAATTTAACAATGTGCCCTAATATGAAAATTACAATATCCCGATGATTAACAGATTGAAACAATAATTTGCAGACAAATCTAGGAACTGTAGAGGACTATGTACCTACCCAAAAAAAAAAAATTTGATCATTGTAGAGGGGTAGAGTCACCCTAGGGTGTATGGGTCCTTGTATGCTACTTTTGCTCTACTTTTGAGGTCATCTAATGACAGATCTGAGCTTCTGATTCTTGGTTGCAAAGTTGTCAAAATACTGTTGGATGATTTTGTAGGTGAGTTTCCATGAGTTGACAAGATGCAGGGCATCAATTGCAACAATGAACATTTTTTCTTCAAGCTTCTTTCAATCTTCTTCAAACCTAAAATATGTAGATTCACAAAGAGAAGAGATGTTGTGCCATTTAGGGGTTTGCCTTATTCAAGCCCCATGTTAGAGTTTCCACTTCCATAATGGCAATGCCAATGATAAAATGACAATGGATAAGAATGAATGATGAAATCACAAAGTGCTACAACTCATCACTCTTTAATGTCTTCCTTGAAGGACTAAATTCATACACATCACCTTAAGGTCTTGGATCTTTCTTGCTGAATTGCTTGAATGCTTTGGAGACCTACAAAAGTGTTAGCCTTCACAAAAAAATGATAACACGAACATGCATAAACTCACGTAGGATTTGACACGATGTTAGGATCTTGAATTGCTACAATAAGGCTCTAAAATGCTACTATTGACTTGCTTGACAATGCTCTTGATTATAATTTTTTCAATGAATACTTGTTAGATTTCAAATGATACAATAACTAGGTATTTATAGGCATTTATAATAAGGCTCTAAAATGTCAACATTGACATATCCAAAATTGGTCCTCGATAAAATAGGGGGACCCATACAACCTAGGGATAATGGGTCTTGGCCCTATTTTCTAGGACATTAAGTGTTAGGGGTAAAATATTAATTGGATGTATTTGTTCAATGCTTGCAATTTCTTCAAAAAGTGGTACAAATGGGCTATGGAATGCATAATTTGGGAAATTAGGGACCCAGTTAGGCTCAATAATTTAGGGGGAGCAAAACCTGGTGTGAAATTGTTAAGGGTGACAATTTACAACAGTACAACAACAAAAATAAAATATGGAAACATAAGATGTAACCAATGATTATAGAAGCTAAGCAAGAATAAGGTAATTGTAGGAGCTAAAAAATAACTCTATCCTAGGACCACCTACAAAAAAAATGAAAACCTTCAACAAGAAGTATGAAAGAAATGAGCTTGCTTGATATTAAGATCTACCAAATATGATGATGAGGTATCATACAAGAGTGTACAATGACATTGCTTATATAGACAAGGTGTGATGAAGTACCAAATGCCAAAATATTAAATGACTGGTGTCATTATTAAATGATATGAGCCATCATTAAATTACCTAGACTCTAATATTTAATAAAAGGTAAAAAGATAAAATCTTATCTAAACAACTTAAATATGCCTAAGACCTAAGTGGACTTAACATGTAAATAGGACCTCACTAATAACTAGTTAGGAAAATTATCTATTTACACCAACACCCCCCCTTAAGTATAACTTAGGGAGAAGCAATTATTATTCAAATTTTACAAAGTTGCAATGATGGGTTTTGACTGTGAGGCCATTTTAGATACCCAACATAGAAAAGGAGAAATATTGCATGGGAAAGACCCTCTCCAAAAGAGAGAAAATTTACAATTAAGTATGATGTATGGAGGGCTCAATGATACCCCCTAAGGACTACATCCATCATGAATATACAATCAACGACCCCCCCCCCCCATAAGAGGGAAAGAGAGACTATGTAGACCCCCCATAATGTGTAATCTCCTACAAAAATGGTAAGTGCTTGAAGATAAAACATGATCCAATATAGACAAACAACTTGTATCCCTTTTAGAAGAAACAAAACCAAGTACAAATACAAGAATGCTTCCCATTCCAAATATAAATTGAAAGAAAGAAGCAAGAAGATGTATGATGATGTCTCTAAAATCTTCTCATGTGTCACCTTGCCCATGATAGATGAAGATGCCACAATCAAATCAAGAACATGCCCAATCAATGAAGAAGGTGACAAACCAAGACTATGTAGAAATTGATGTTGAACAAGATCCAAAGATCAAGATGTTTTGACAACAACTATGCAATGATTGTCATTAGAGAGGAGAGATAACCCCTCAAATGTGTCTTTTAAATATGAAATGTGAGATTCCACAAACAAACAAAAAACATGTTTGATAAATAGGAATCCCAATTAGGAAGACAATTCAATATCTATTAGAATGAATCACTAGAAGTTCTCAATGAATCACCAACAAAAGATGAATCATCTCGCTGAATATGAATGATGGGAGCCTCAATCAATGACTCTGCACAAGGAATTAATGAAGGTGAAGGTACAACAATTGTTTTTGGAGGAGAAGAAGGGGCATCTAAAGAAAATTAATCATCCTCATCTAGAAATTCAAAGTATACAAACCTTCAAACTCTCAAATAATATCATAATCATGTGTAGGGAATCCATTCTGAAAAATAGAGGCACAAGACAATCTAAAAATAGGATCATCTAGGAATGGTTGAGTATCAACATCTCCATATATCTTTGAAATTTTAGTCCAAAGAACACGAGGACACTCAAAATGAACAATAACGTTTAAAATTTCACCATCTACATGCATAGCAATAACTCTTAAGACATGATCCTTTTTACAATTCCAAGAAATTTTTTTACTAGCAGTACTTGGAGGGGGAACTAGACCATACAAATGTGGCAATAAATGAAGCCAATAGAGATGTTTTATGATGAAATCTCTCAATTTTTTTATATTTTCCCCTTTTCAACATAATTAAAGAAGGATGAAATAAAAACCCCATAACGAACTATGATAAATCTCCAAAATTATAAAGACTTAAACCTTCAACAATAATTAGAAACCCCCAAACATGATGTATATTGCAAATGAAGCCTTCCCAAAAAAATAGAAGCTCTCCAGGAGTTAGGATGTCCAAGTAATCAACAAAAATACAAATATGTCATTTAAATATGAATAAATTATACATGGGGATGAATATGGAAAAAGTGCATGGGCACATTGATATAGCTCCTTAATATCTTTTTGATGTCACAAAAATCACAAAAAAATATTAGAGATTTGAATTCAAATAGAAATAAAATATTTTAGGATTAAAATTTAATAATAATACTTGTACCTCTAGAGAGTGATCAAAATCATCTTTCCAACAATATCTTGTTATCAAAAATCTAATACCTGAGTCAAAAGTTATGGTGATTTTAAAAAACTACCTAATTAAGGCTTGAGGGGCCAAAATTAAGCCCCCTAAGGGTTGGTGGGTGGTCGCCCCATGCAACCAGAAGCTGGTAGATATGATTGAGCACTTATATGATATCCATTTAACCATCAAATTTAACACATTCCATCGTGATAGTCATTTGGCTATCAAATTTAAGATAGTCACCCAAAAAAATTTAAAAATCATTAAGATAAATTTTTCTTCAAATATGAATATTTTATATAGAAATGGGGGTTTTTGGGCATTTTGAATGCAATGGAAGGGTCAATTTTGGCCTTAAGTGCTTTGAAAAATTAGCTACCTCTTAAATCTAGTAACCACCTCCCAACTTCAAATCCTCATAGATCTGGCAAAATATGACTGATTTTAATGAAAAATAATCCAATATTGACTTTCTTAGACACTGTGGACTCAATGGTGAGCTCAAATTACCTCTAAAATTAACCTGCAATAAAAACCCACAAAGTGGAACCCTCCAAAATTGGTGTTTTTTAAAAGTTTTTTTGATTCTACGGATTACCATAGGGTGCAAGGGAAGACAATATTCAACCCTAATAAAATTCACCAAGATCTCTCACTAGAAATAGCTCTACCCTCAAATCTAAGAGAATTTGCAAGGTTGTGCTTTGATATCATGTAGGAGTTGAAAATTAGCTCTATCACAGAACCACCTGCAAAAACAATGAAAACCTTCCACAAGAGGGTATACAAGAAATGAGCTTTCTTGATATTAATATCTACTAAATATGATGATGAGGTACCATACAACATTATACAATGACCTTGTTATATAGACAAGGTGTGGTGAAGTACCAAATGCCAAAATATTAAATGATTGGTGTCATTATTAAATGACATGAGTCATTATTAAATAACCTAGATGAGATAATATTTAATAAAAGCTAAAAAGATAAAATCTTATTTAAATAACTTAAATGTGCCTAGGACCTAAGTGGACTTAACCTGTAAATAGGAGCTCACTAATAACTAGTTAGGAAAATCACCTATTTACACCAATAGTAACAACATGAAAATGCATGTAATCAAGATAGGTTTAATATGTGAGAAAATGTAAGTATCACAAGTATGCGACAATGATTTTAAGGTATGGAAGATAGGTGCATAGGTGGATACTCACAAGGAGTAAAAGAAAATAAAGATCATTGTAAGGAAATGTACAAGGATGAATACTAAAGTAGAAAAAAAGGGACAATGAGACATTAATGTGGTTGGCATGAGAAAATATAAGAATAAGTAAGGAATTCAAGGACATAGAAATAAGCAAGGGAGATGTAAATAAGTATAAGAGAAAACATGTCAAGTAAGAAGGTAGGGAAATTCACCCTAGGTGGTGGAATGTAAAGTATGAATCAAAATATGTGAAGGTGCAGTAAACAAGGCAAAATAAAGAGGGTAAAGTGTAAACAAGAAATATGTGTATGCAGGTATGTAGTATGTAATGAGTCTCATGAATCAACAATCAAATCTAGTAAGATAACTATCATCATCCTTGTCCCAAATTATATCATCATAATACTTATAGATTCTTGCATTTTCTTCTTGTATCACAAGTGTCTCATGAAAATCCTCTATAAAAACATTAATAATTGGTTATACATTAGGTGGTTTATCTTTTATTTCATGTTTATCCTCAACATGAGAAGTGCTATGGTAAGTATAACCAATTTTTTGATGTATGATGTGTTATGGTGAACAAAACCAATCTCTTGATGTACATTTTATTTTATATAATTTATGGGTGACTAAGAAGTATGCTTAAGGTTTGTACTAATTTTATCTATAAGATTTTAAACTTTATACTTGAATTCCATACACCTACCTATGGAATGTCCATATGTATGATGATAGGAACAAAATTTCTTACTCTTGTGGGGTGAAAGATTATAGTTATCGACTAGTTTGACAAGAGGCATGGTGATGCCATTGTGTTGTAAAAATGATTTTAATACATAATTGGAGGTCACTTCAATATAATGAATTATCTAAATTGTGTTGGCTTATATACCATCAAGTATATACTCATTGTCCCCATTTTTCTAATGCGACAATGATGTTGACTCGTGAAGAAAAAGGGAAGTGTTATAAATACATTGATATAAAGTGAATCTTCTAATGTGAAAATCTCACATTTGTGCACAGTAGCACACAAATCTAAAGATTAATGATGAGGCATCAAAAGCCATATTAAAAATCTAAAAATATCACACTTGTGTTTTAACTATTAGAAGTAAACCGTATATAAATATACATTGAAGTTGATCATCCCATAATGGAGATCTTGTAGTAGCAGCCCAATCTCAAGAAATTTAGTTCTAAATATAATTCTTAATTGTTTCTTGTTCCTTTTTCTTGTAGTGCATGAGTTGAGTGATGGATGTCTTATGCTCAATTTTTTAATTTTTTTTTTCAAGAAAGAATTAGCTAAATCCTTCAAGGAACAAATACAAAAATGAGGCAATGAATAAAACATGCAAGGGCGTGATTATTGAAGCTCGATAGAAACACCTTAGTGAGCAACTGCTTCTCATGAAAACAATGGAGGCACATTACCTAGAAGAGTTGTAAACTTTGTAATGAATCACCTTTGTTGTCATACTTTGTAAAACATACCACCAAACATTCAAATGGTGAAAGATAAATCAAAATTTCATGTACCAAGGGATTGCGTAATATTTCAATAATATCATCTCATTGTTGAAATCTTTGTGCATATACTTGTATCAACATACAATTCTAGATGGTCAATCCTCATGATGACATAATTAACATAAGTTGATATATTATGTTTAACATTTACCATATTGGTATGTGTATACATCATATCATGTGTAGTAGTGGAAAAGGATGCAAAACAAGTACCATCAACTAATGGTACATTATCCTTGCATATTACAAGTAAAATTTACAAAAATACTATATTGTTAGAAGTTTCATTTGAGTAGGTTTTTCTAACTCATATTTGTTCACTAGAGGGTTTTGAAGAATTTACTTTATAATCACTTAAATATACATCAACAAAACACATGATAGAATCCATGTGTGGGTCTCAA
This sequence comes from Sequoia sempervirens, assembly GCA_007258455.2. Classification (NCBI taxonomy): domain Eukaryota; kingdom Viridiplantae; phylum Streptophyta; class Pinopsida; order Cupressales; family Cupressaceae; genus Sequoia; species Sequoia sempervirens. The sequence goes on from VDFB02072662.1 coordinate 56,379, forward strand.
TCAAAATGTTGAATATAATCATGATGTAGAGAAAAGTTAGTGAGACCAACTAAGGAAGGGTCACTAGAAGAATGAAAATCATGCGTAAAACATGCTTCAGGGTCCATAGTAAAGTAATATGTAAAGCATGTGATAACATGTGGGGGGGGTTTATACTTGAAACATTACATGAATCAAACCATTGTTTAGGTCTATCAATCAAATTCTTACTAAAGGAATGCATCAAAGAACAACCTAAGAATAATGTAAAGATAAGAATTATCTAATATTCAACTAACAAAAAGTCATCAACCACATCATAATAAGGTAAAGAAAGTATCACTATGTTCATTATCAAACACAATATTGATAACTATGCTACTACATGGGGGTAGTGACCTCATGTGAATGTGAACAAGGCATATCACTAGTGATGGAAGAAGTGCAATAATCATAAATCTCATTACTAGGATAATCACCATAGATAGGAAATCCATAATAATAAGTTGATGAAAGACACAATTGTTGCTCACAAACTCACAATGCAACATAATCTCTGTTGCAACTAAGAATAACTCATAAAACTAAAAGAAATGCAAACACATTCATATTTTTATTGCATTCAATCAACATGTGACAATTACAAAATTTGCTCAATACATCAAGAATTCAAATCTTCTCAACATGCTCTTCCTATAGCTTCCCTTCGGTGTCCCAAAAACTCTTCATACCATTTCTCCAAAAAAATTGCACCTTTTCTCTTAAACTCCACACTGCCCTCTTCTTCTTTTTCTTGCACAAAGTTTCTAAACTATCACTGCTCCATCATTTTTTTGAATATTCTAAAATGGTTTATGGGTTTTTCTCACCTCCTTAGCTTTCCATAATAGTTTGAAATTCTTGATTTCGTTCAGAAATGAGAAAGTTATGGCTATTTTATTGAGATTGTGTCTCATAGATTTGACCCCAGGCCATATTCCTCTACTCTGCTAGTCAACTCTCAGAAACCCCCCTTATTCCTTCTTGGATGTGGGTTTGATCTTTTTGGTTTGAGAAATCAATAAAATTCTAAAAATTATCTTCCCACCTTACACCCACTCTCTCCATTCCATCAATGCCCACCATTCCAATCCTCCAACAAGATGTAATTTCATTTTTTTTGAATGAAGCTACGATTTTACAATAAATGTCCACTCACAGGCTTGGCCATGGAAGTTTTCATTTTTAAAAAATTAACACTTAAATTCAAACAGTTTAAAACAATTAGAAAATAAAATTAATTAATTTTTATTTTTCAAAATCCTGACATCAAACTTTACTGTGTTGGAGGAGTTGAGGATTTAAAATAATTTGAGCTTGCAACCAAAAATAAAAGCAAAACACAAGCATGAAATTTTAAAATATTTTTGGTTGTGCAGGATTGCTTGGTACCCATGGATGCTCCTGCATCAGACACCCAAGGTAGGAAAATTTTGTGAATTTGGATTCACAAAATGGAGTTGAGTGGTAGTACCACCCTTTCAAATTGCAAGAAATCTTCAACAAACTCCATCATTGAAATTGGTACCTCTGATTTGTTCTTCTTTCTCCTCTTCCAACACCTAGGCAGAACAAGTATCCTTCTCCTCTGATGATTCTTCTTTGCACTCAACATTTCCAATATGGAATCAACTCCACCATAAACCAACCACCTCCACCAAACACAACTCACACTCTCTTCCAATCTTGTGTGATTCAACCCACCATAGTCCAACCACCTCCACCAAAATGCACCTGCACTAAACTTTGCAACCCTAAAGAAATCTTCTACATACCAAACAAGACTAGAAAATTCTATTTGAACCAACTTATTCAAAACATGCAAATCATCACCTTTCTCAAATTTAACAAAATATGAATTAATATTATCCTTTGCTGCAACTCTTTCATCTACGTAAAATCCATTCTCATCCTCATCATAGAAATGAAATATATTATGCATTACCTCTTTCTCTACAACCTTTTTCTCACCACTGTCTGCTACCATATCTTCTTCACTTTCACTCCCAGCTGCACTTTCATTTTTCAATACTTTCAAGTCCTCCAAAGGACACTCATATGCTACTGCAACAATATTTTCCTCTTTGATTGCTACACTTTCCTTTTTCTTCGCATCCTCTGTTACAATCTCACCATCTTCCTTCACATTATCCTCAAAGAAAACTTCTTGAATATTCTCTTCCTCATGTTCACTTGCATACACAACCATGACAAACTTTTTATCTTTCTTCTTTGGCATTTTGTCAAACACTTGCCACACACTCTCAATTTTCAACCTCTCAGGTATAAATTGCCTCACATTTGGCGATTTGTCTACACACTACACATACTCTAGCCGTAGGTCCTGATGCAAACTACCTCCAATCGACGCTTTTGCTTGCACACTCAAGAACACTAGCTTTGATACCATTGATGAAAGACAAAACTATTGCTCACAAACTCACAATGCAACATAATATTTGCTGCAAATAAGAACAACTCATAAAACTAAAAGAAATGCAAACACATACAGATTTTTATTGCATTCAATCAATATGAGACAATTACAAAAATTGCACAATACATCAAGGATTCAAATCTTCTAAACATGCTCTTCCTATAGCTTCCCTTCGCTGCCCAAAAATCTTCATACCATTTCTCCAAAATTTCTGCACCTTTTCTCTTGAACTCCACGCTGCCCTCTTCTTCTTTTTCTTGCACAAAGTTTTTAAAACCCGCCACATTTTGTCTATCACTGCTCCCTCATTTTTTGGAATCTTCTAAAATGGTTTATGGGTTTTGTTCTCCTCCTTCTCAACTTTCTAGACCATTTTGAAATTCTCGATTTCATTCAAAAATGAGAAATTTATGGATGTTTTACTGAGACTGTGTCTCATAGATCCAACCCGAGGCCATCTTCCTCTACTCTGCCAATCAACTCTCAGAAAACCCCCTTATTCCTTCTTGGACGTGGGTTTTCTCTTTTTGGCTTGAGAATTCAATGACATTCTAAAAATTATCTTCCCACCTTACACCCACTCTCTCCATTCTATCAATGCCCACCATTCCAATCCTCCAACAAGATGCAATTTCAAAATTTCTGAATGAAGTTACGATTTTACGATAAATGTCCACTCATAAGCTTGGGAATGGAACTTTTCCTTTTTGAAAATTAACACTTTTCAAACACTTTAAAACAATTAGAAAATTAATTAATTGATTTTTCAAAATCTTGACATCAAACTTTACTATGCTGGAGGAGTTGAGGATTTAAAATAATTTGAGCCTGCAACCAAAAATCATTTGAAACAAAGCACAAGCATAAAATTTTAAAATATTTTTGGTTGTGTAGGATTGCTTGGTACCCTTGGATGCTCCTACATCGTAAGTATATCACTAGGCATGGGTGAAGATGCATCATCATTATATGTAGGTGAAGGTAATACATGTATATTTACATTATAAGTGCCCATAAGTTAAACATATGATATAGAAAATGATCATCATTATTTACATTATCATTATAAAATAAGGTATTATATTCAAAGAAAATGAATTTATGGAGGTAGTAACCATGTTGAGTACATGTGAAGGAGGTAAAACTATATCATCTTTGTCCATCTTGCATAGTGTGTCATAAGGTATATCTCGTTAGGTAGGTACTTATCACTATCGCAATTCATATGATTATAAGTGGGCTCATAGATAAATGACATGTGTATAAAATAAGAACAAATGAGCACTAATCAAATCCATGAAGGGAGGAAAAGATGAGTTGTGATAAAATAAAACCTCCAAAGAAAACATATCCCCATCCTTAATATAACATGTCATAAGAATATCAAGGGAAAATGGATTATATGTAATGAAATATAAGAAGTTATCAAAGTCTAAAATTTAAGCATGCATATCAACTAAGTAGAAATACAAAAAAAAAAGAGCCAATGTGAAAGACATGGCAATGAAATACACTTTAAGGGCTAGTATTCAAAAGATTAAATATAAATATCCTAATATATGCACATAAATGATTAAAGTAAGGTATGATCTAATATATGTTAGAAATCAAGTCCTAATTATATTTGTAATAAGTGTGAAACATAATTCCTTAAGAAAAAATAAGGGTGGGTAGGGTGAGTTAAATATAAGGTATATAGATAGGCACAATAAAACCTAGACTACAAATGCATCACTGGAGCACAAGGATAAAGGGAAGATCATAGTTGATAATAAGATATAAAAGTAAGAAAATTATAGATCTAAAACCCTAAAATATGAATTAGAAGGGCTCATTGAAATGTAAAGTAAAAAATATTTTTCTTAATGTTAATCTAGACTAATCAAATAAATACAAGAAATAAAGCATATAAATCAATTAAGATTAATTAATTAGATACCTATGATAAAAGTGAGTAAAATAATGATATTTAAGAAAATCAAATGCAAAGGAATCAAGGAATTAACTCTAAGAATAATGATGAATCAATTTGAAGTAGTACAAATTTGATTTATTGGATACATAAAAGTAAGTGCCTTTGAAATGTCAACTCCTTGAGATTCCATATAGAACAATATCTTAATATAGATTGATCTTGTGGCTCCAAGTCATTTTTGTAAGCATATATTTGATTTGTGACCCATGGTTTGATATTTGATACTACATTATTTTGAAGTGTGATTCACACAATTCTTTGCATTTAGCTAGTTGTTAAGGATTGGTGGTATTGAAAGATACATCAGAGAGGTTGCTGGATCAATAGGGTCAAGTTTTCCTAAGATAAACACTAGAAAGATTGGTCATTTTATGGCCATCGAAATGATCAAGGAAAACAATATTAAGTCATGCAAATCTAGAATGATGATGCAAATTTGACTTCCTTTTACAAAGTGGTCACATGTTGTTGCTTAGCTAATTTTATTTAGAAACCATTGCTCAATTTTTTTAGGATCCTTTTTTGGAGCTAGTGGTCCCATAATTTTTTTTTTGGTTATTTAAGAAATTATCATTCACAATATAAATTAAAAATAACAAATATGTGCCAAAAAGGAGGTAAAGAAATATGTGTAACCATGTGACATTTTTTTATTACGTGGTGGTTGCATTATTTTAGCCTCTATTAATCTATAACTGTAATTCCAGTCCCTAAATGATAGCAACTTGACATAATAGGAGAAGATTATGAACGATCCTTTGTGTTTGAATAATTTTTTACTTTAGACCACCTCTACCTAAAAATTAAGTGGCAAACTTAGCTAAGCAGCCGCATGGGACCGCTTTGTTAATGCTCCAAATCAAAAGAGTCTTACAATAAATACTAAATAAATGCACATGATATGTCCTTGATATTTGATAGAGTTTGGATGTGAAATGATGCACATTGTGTGCCTTTAAACACCAATTCATAATAATAAGTCACATAAAATGTGTACTAAGTCAATTGATGGTAGGAAGAAAAGGGGTGAGATGCAACAAAATTTAAAGTTTAAATATTTGAAATTTAAGAGTCGATTTCATGTGACTTGTGATCCATCTTGCATGTAGCAAATTGACATTGGACATGCTGTTAGTGTATTTAATTAGTCATACACTTTTGTATGGTTTTAAGATGCACTTACATATTCATTGCAATATAATTCATGGACATTTTTTTGTAACAATCCATAGATATTCATTATAATAATTCATGGACAGTGCATTAATTAATGCTCACTTATCCTCATGATATTTATCTTAATATTAAAGCTTTATTTTAAATAGATATGTTTTATTACTTAACTACGCTTAAGGAATTGGGTTATACTAGTTAAATATCTCTTAAATAAATTCATTTTTTAGATAACTTCTCTCCAAATTTTATCCCTCGCCTTTACCTTATACAAGAGCATATAGAGCTAGTGGTTGATATATTATCATGAAAAAGAGTTATCATAATTCTAACAAATTTCAAGCCACAACTTTTTAATACAAAGTGACAATCATGCCCATATTCTAAATTTGTGTTATGTTATTTATTTAGCTTTCATTGCTTAATTATATTGCTATATGCATGTGGGTAAATATCTTATGATAGCCACAACAGATTTGGACAACAACAAACTTTAATACATGAAAGTGCTATTTTGGGAATGATGAATTAATGTATAGGAGCAAGTGCAAGGATAAATGTAATAAATAGCAAAAGTATGAAAATATGTATAGACAAGATTGAACAAGTGAGATGATGTATACATGAAAAAGTGTAATGGATTGAGGAATGGACTCACTTTCACATAAGTTTGCACCATTTATTAATACAAATCTATTAAACCATAGACAAGATTGAACAAATGAAATGATGTATAAATGAAAAAGTATAATGAATTGAAGAATGAACTCACTTTCACATAAATTTGTGCCATTTATTAATACAAATTTATTAAACCACATCATTTTAAAAGACACTTAAAAATAAATTCCAAATTAAAAAAAACTTTTTACAAAATAAAAAAAAAACAAACCAACCAACTTGTTAGATGACTTCTAATCTAAATATGTATTTTAGACATCTTTATATACATCATATTATAAAAAGAGATGCCAAGATCTACATGATCCCAACCATTTTTGTCAAGAAAAATTAACCGACTATTTTTTAATATTATTATTATCGAAATTAGGTATTTTTTACGTGGAACTTAAGGGAAATTCGAAGTCGAGAATAGTAAAATAAAAAAAATAAAATTTAAAAGCTTGTAGCCTAGTCATTATAACCAAACAAACCCTAAGACGTTCCACATCACGAATGAACAGACAGAGCACTCCCGACAAACGTATATTTGACCTCCTCAACGACCGCCATTAACCCTTGGAAAGCGGGACATTCTCTATTACATACTTCGGCTTTGTCCACGTTAAAATCATTTTCTTTCTTAAAATAAAAAGTAAACCTCTGAATTATGGTTGTCAGCAGCATTATCTGATTATCATTGTTAAGAAAATGACGCAGACTCTAATGTTATTGTATTCTGCCTTCTTCGTTTCATGCTTTTCTGACCATTTCAACGTTGTTTATTTGCGTTTCAATGTTTTGCCTGTAACATATGTGGGCAGACAAGCAGCATATATTTTGTGCTAAGACATTTCGATCGATTCAGTGGTAAGTTACCAGATGCTATCACAACTTTGTTTACTTTGAATAATTTTTTTTCCTTCTCTCCGTCGAACCGCGTGCCTGCATTCCGCGACACGAAACATTAGGGCATATTTTTTAGTGTTGTGGATTGTCAGCGAGTTTAACAGGGAGCAACAGGTTTAATGTTCGATTCTCTTTGTGCGTTGGAATTTTTTAAACTATAAAATAGATTCTAAGCGGTGCAATCGAGAGGTGTTGAGGAAAATGTACAGAAACATTAGCAAGCAATAAATCCTGTAAACACAGGTTTCTGGCTGGAGTCTGCTCTCAGGCAGTGAGAGCGAACTCCGCAGTTGTAAAATAAAGTTACAGATTTGATTCCACGCAGATGGTCAGAAAGAAGGTTCAAAGCGATTATATTAAAACCCTAGAATAAAAGCTCACAACTAGGCAGTAAGCCCTAGTTGGAATTTTCCGGCGTACATAAATTTGGTATATCTGGAGCATTGCAGGGTTAAATAAAAACAAAATTTAGGCGGCGAAATTGGGTTGTGCAGGGTTTTGGAGCATTTGGTTTTGGTCCTTAAACTGCAAATCTGGAGCATCGTAGGGAAACAGTGCAGGGGGGTGAAAAATAATGTGTATTATGTGCGTGGCATCACGGTGGTCACGGCGGATTGTTACCATGTTGCCGTGTGTCGTGATTCCTCTTCTACTTTTATGGGCACTTTCACAGGCGCTTCCTCCACGTCTCAGGTTCGAGGTCACCTCGCCTCGGTTGGCATGTGTTTTTGTGCTTCTGGTTATCCTTGGATGGTATGAAGTCATAATGCCGCGGCTTTTGTTGTGGAGAGCGAGGAGGAGTGCTCTTTTGAGGGACAGGAGAAGAATTCAGGCTCAAGAGGCTGCCAAATGGCGTAAGGAGGCAACGAGGAGGTGCAGGAACTGTTTGACAGCTTACAGGGATCAGGCGCCTGCAGGAGGCAGATTTATGTGTACATACTGCGGTCATGTTTCACGGAGGCCTGTTTTGGATATACCCGGCATTGCCTCTGGGCTTGTTAGTTCAGGGATTCCATCAAGTGCAGTTCTCTTGAAAGGGGGAATAGCTCAAATTGGCATTCCAGTTCAAAGCCTCTATGGGGGAAAGAATCTCAGGTCATGGAATGGGAAAGGATGGCCTGTAGGGACTGGATGGTCTGGAGGCAAGTCAAAGATGGGTGATAGCCCTTGGGCAAAAGAATGGCCTGGAGGTGATTCATGGTTAAGGGGATCTTGGCCAGGAGGTCCCAACTATTTGGGAAGCAACAATAACATGTTTGGAGATGTGTTTGGGGGAGGGGAAAAATGTTCTGCTTGTGAGTCATATCCTAGAGTTGTTATTTTCTTCTTGAAAATTGTAGGATTCTTTATCTTCTGCATAAGATGGTTTTGGAGAAAGATTTTCAGAAGAGGTTCTCTAGGGGGCGAACAATCATTAAGTTCTGGATCAAAGGGATGCTTGAGGAAGGGTGAAGAAGGATACAATGCCCAAGGAACTAAAGGAGAAAAAGCCCGGAGAAAGGCTGAAGAGAGAAGACAGGCTAGGTTAGAGAAAGAAATGCGAGAAGAAGAAGAAAAAAAACAGCGAGAAGAGGTGGCTAGATTGGTAGAGGAACAGAGAAGGATAAGAGATGAGAAATTAAAGGCTGAAAGAGAGAGTGAACAGGAACTTGCTGCACAGAAGGAGAAGGAAATCAGAAGGGAGAGGGAAGCAGATAGGAAACGTCAAGATAAGGTAGATGAAAAGAATAAGAGAGTGCCTAAGGATAAACCACGAGCTGATGGAGAAGAGGTGAGGAAGAAAGAACAAGAAATTGGAAAGAAGGAAGAAATAGGAAGGAAGGGAGAAAGCAAAATAAGGGAGGTGCCAAAAACTGCACCTTTCCTTGCTACAATTAAAAAGGGTGGTAAAAACTTTAGAGTCTTTAGTACAGACACTGGAATAAAAACTAATGAGCAGGGTATGAAGGGAGGAATTAATAGCGTTTTCAAGGCTGGTAGCTCTCGATATTTAGTTCCTGTGAAAGGAACATTTCAATCCCCTCCCAAAACTTCTGCTTGGCAATCAAGCAATACCATGCCATTGTCTGGTAAGAGTTTTCTAATGAATTTGAAACTTGAGGCAAAGCAGAGCAAACAGGCTAATTCTGGTGATGTTGCCTTATTTTCAGACAGCAGCAATTCTGTTGGTCGCACTAGATGTACAGAGAACATGGGTTCTGCTTGGAATAAAACAGATTGGACGAAATCTCAGGGGAAAGGAAGCAACATTATAACTGAAAGTGTTTCTAGACAAGCACTCACTAATCCTAATTGTAAGGGGGAAAAAGATTCTAGCACTGTTGAAGCACAGAACCCTTCAGGGAATTGTGTCAGCAACAGTCCGAGAATTAAACAGTTGCAACCTCATGTAAGTTGTAAGGTATCTGGCAATTTATTTTCCATCTTCTGCATTGTTATTGTAGCTAGAATCTCTTATTGACATGCCTAAATAAATGATATTGAATAGTCAAAATAAGCTTGGACTTGGTTTTGAAGAACTCTAGGTTCATCTTATCTTTTTAGTGTTTTGTAATTCAACGTAGGTTAAAAAGAAGAGATGGCAAAAGTATGATACCAGGAATAAAATAAAATCAATTACCAGCAAGAGAAGCTTTTCTCTTATTGATGGAAGGAAAACCTCCAAAAATGCCATAAAGATTTATAATTTTATCCATTACAAAACAAGAACTGCAAAAGAAGATGAGCATTTATGTATCAGTAAATAATAAGCAATCTACCTTTTCTTCGTATTAGTATTTTGAATGAAACAAATTACGTTTACTAATGACCGTTCATGTCAGAGTTGTCATTCTCATCAACTGTTGTTTGAGATTCTTCTTTCCTCAGGTGATTTACATATGCAGTTGTCTGCATATAGAAAAAGGAGGGCACTTGCAGATAGAAAATGGAGATGCTAACTGAATGTTACTTTTTGTAGGCGGGCTTTCAACTGCAGCCATCATCTCCTGTGGCAATGAACACAAACTCATTGGATTCTCATCTTACATGTCCTTCAACATCATGCTTGGTAGCTGCTTCCCCATTTGTGAGAAGTTCATTGGAACATGATCCTCAGTTTGAGGTTGGCAAAAAGTCTATTAATGAAACACCAGTTTCACTGTCTTCCAGCCATTTTTTCTTTGAATCAGCTGCCAATGTCCTAGTTACTTCAGTAGCCACTACATCAATGCCAATCAATTCAGTTCCAGGGTATATTTCCCAACCGATGAATTTAGACAACACTGTTCCATCTTGTGGTAATATATCACCCAATAAGTCAGCACCACCTGAAGGTAATCCTTTTGAAGAGTTTTTAAGTCCACGAAATCCTGTCTCCTCGAAAATACCTGTCTCTGAATCGTTAAACAGCTCTTTTTTGAACCTTAAAACCAAAGTTATATCTGACACACAGACAATCTGTGTCTCATCTCCTTTGGGTGCACCTGTACGTACTCCTATCCAGAGACCTACATCAATTGAGTTGCCTATCTCCAAATTGTTGCCTTCGGATATTGTTGATGAAGTGCACATAACTGGAGATCAGTTTCCTCCAATTACAGAACCGTGGGGCTTACGATCATTGTCTTTAGATTGTCCACATGATGCATTTAAAGAATTCAAATGGCAGATGTGGGAGACGCCACAGCTTGGACAGAGCAACCTTCCTAATTTAGTAGGTCCTCCTCGGCTACCTGTTGGCAATGGCATGTTCGAACAGGGAAATGATTTTCTACCCCCATGTTCACCATTTGAACCCGAAAGTCATCTTCCTTCATCCCTTTTCTCTCCACAACAGAAGTCTAGTAACCTGATCCAAAGCAGTGGCAACCCCATAGGCGGGGCATCGGTTTCAACTAGTAATAGTTTGTGGCTGAACCAGCCAGCATTTGAATCTGCAGAAGGAATTTGGAATATTCCTAATCATCATCAGATACCCCCCAGTTTTTCCAATGGAGGTATGAAAGGAGAAGTGGAAGATTCTGTTATCACTACTGATTGCCGTCCAGACAAGCAGAATAAAAGCAACTTTTGGCTCAAGTAAGTGTTCAAATCCACTTCAATGATTGCGTTCTGTGTATTAGTCAGTGAGTAAAGGTTGTACCATTTGAGGAGCTGTGTTAAAATCCTCTTAAGTAATTTTTAGCTGATGGTACATGAAATTGATGTAGAAAATATTTTAATTTTACAATTAATTTGCTTTAGGCATGAGTTTATTGTTGTATGGTTACTTGCCTCTCTAATTGTAATTTCTATATAATTAGTTGTGTTTATGTTTTGAGAAGACTTTTTAGTTCATTGCAGTAATTTGGTTATATGTAGAATAATTAACAGTTCAGAACCTTCAGTTGATGCTTTATAGTCTACTTTCCATTTTTTGTGTATTTTGTTTTTCTGTTTCTGCAAATTTGATAAGTTTCCTTCTGCTGACTGTTTAATAATGTAGTTTTTCAATTTTAGATCATCTTTGTTTGCAATTTCATTGATTTCTATATTGTCAAAAAGTTAGCAATTCCTTTTTCTGATTCAGAGCCCAAGAAATTCTGGGCGTAAGATTGAAATGTTATTGTGATACAGAAATATAACAATGAACAATCATTGCAATGCAAAGTCAATTGCAAAATAGAACTGTAAATGCATACATAGCAGAATATTGTAACAGAGTGCACAAGAATAGGGAATAGATAATATAAATTAAACTATACAATTAGTACTGTAAATGTAAACTATGTGCACAAGTAGCATACTGCAAACGTATGGAGAATCTGTCCTCTAAATACTGAGGAGTTATGTGTTTAGTATGTACATTGTACAGTTGTGCTTCCCAAGGGATCTGTATAGAATCTACATGTGAGATTGCATGCAACTATGATTGCAGCTTGCCAAGCTGTATGCATGTTGGGCTGGCATATGACATTTGTTGATACTGCACAGTCTGTGATGAGTCCAATTTTTAACAACTCCACCTGTGACCTAGGGTTCATACTGATGAACCTGTCAACAAGAACACCTGGTTCATGATAACTGGGTTGCATTTAAGTCACTTTGTCTGGCATGTTAGGTTGTGTAGCTGGGATCCCTGTAGAACTTAAAGTTGCCTTGCTGTCTTAGAAAATGTAAATAACTTTGAGGTGTAAAGGAAACAAATCTGTTGTCTCCTGTTCTTGAAGAGTTAGGAAAGTTTCAAACAACTTCTCGTTTCAAGAAGACAAGTTGATGATTAAGAGTTAAATGAATAGTCCTCAACCATGGAAAAAAGCTTCTGGAAACCTGTGATAGAACATTTTTGCATGTGTTGTAGAAAACATACTGTATTATTTAAAGTGTAAATTAGTAACTTAAAAACTAACTTAAGTAACAACTATTTTACAAGAATTATTTCCCACAGGCAGCTAATAATAATTTAAAATACTTAGTGTTCCCTCATAGACGGGACCGCATGAAATCTTCTGCGTATGTTAGGAGCTCTAATCTGGAACCCAATTCATCTTCATCTTGATCACAGTTTTTTTCAGAAGTTTTTTTATTCCCTATTGTAATGGACTTTAGAAGCTTAAAAACTCTAACCATCATCTTGTCAAGCTGGGTGAGAGTGCACATGCACTATGTGGGAGCAAAAATTCACAATCTGAAATTTTTTCCTCTATTAATTTTGCAGAAATGAACACACAATTAGATGCTGAGAGGAAACACACCTAATATTTAATTAGTACCCAGAACTTCTTTATGCCAACAATTTGGCAATATTACCAATATATCACACTCATACTTTCTATTTTCAAACCCAAGTTACAAACATGTTCTAAACCTAAGCTGACATACAATTTTTTTGGCTATCTCCCTTGCAATCTGCACTCACATTTCTTACAAGCTTCCCTCTTGTTGCTAAATTCTCTCTTTTGAATTTCCAAAATTCAAACAAAATTTTCCCAGATATCCAAAAACCCCTAACAATTTCTGGGGAAGATGAAATGATTCATTAGCCAGCATGATTGTTTCCCCTTCCTATGATGTAAATGTAGTTTGACAGGTCTTGAATCTTGATACATGTAATGGATTTTCGGTTTGACGTGGTCTGAAGTTGAGGCTAATCCATGTACCAAAAATTGATCTTCAAATTTTGGGTCTTATCATAAAAAGATTGGGATGCAAGAAAAATAGATTGCTGACCCATCTCCCTTTCAAATATTGATATGGGAGAAAGGTTGGTTGACCTTTTTCTTTTCCTTGAGCCACTTTTTCATGTGGAGTGGTCACATCTTCATGTTCATTTTCATTTTGCCAATCCCTCACCCCCTCTTTTTTTTTCATTTGGCCCAGGTACCTTGACAGAGAAAGTGTGGTTGTACCTTTTACCCTTGATTTTTTAATTAATGTTTCTTTTAAATGAATGGAGAGGGTGTGGCTACACCTTGGTCCCTTATCTTCTTAATTGAAACTTCACAAGTGAAAATTTTCTCTGCAGAAAGAAAGAAATTATATTAATGTCCAAAGATGATCAAAAGTAGGTCAATGGGACTAAAGGTTACATCAGTTAATGATAGAAAGTTCTAGGAAGAGAGAACCCTAGAACAAAAACTCTGAAAGTACTTACAAAATAAAGCATTGTGCCACTGACAAATATCAGAGAACCAAGCCACTTGAAAAGGATGAGTGTCCCTTGTCGGTCACTTTAGTTGTGACCCTGAAATCTTCGCTTATGGAAATATGCAAGAAAAGGACATTCTTCCTTTCTCTGCCAAACTTTCAGTCTTTGATTGACTAGAGAAGGTCGATTGCTCTTTCTTCCATGTGGCAAATTCTACTTGTCTGATTTAAAATTTTCATCTTCCATCATTTCAGGTTGGAATTGGATGCAAGGTCTTCTGACCTTTCTTTCTTTTGGGCAAACATGGAGATACCCTACATGTTGGCAATGTTGGGATGGTCCCAAAATGTTGGATTTAGTAAATGGCTATTTATGCTCCACAAAATGCCCATGTTGGTATGCTATGGTGATGATTGATTTTGGTTGTGCATTGTGCATGGATTATTTTCCCTTCTATAATTAAAATAATTTTGGCTCTTTGGAAATCCATAAATTGCTTGTGTAAATTATCAATTCATTCAAACCTTGTCCAAAATTGCAAGGACTTAGAGAGGGCTAAGAAGCATGCCATACAAAGATTAAACTCCTCAATGTTACACAATTGTGAGTGCTATGGAGTGAAACATACATCAATCTTTGGAGCATTAATGAAAACAGAAAATACAGATGATGAACTTGTTGGGGCTAGGTGATATTGCAATTCACTAGAACAAATCTAAGAATAACATTTATTTTTGCAGTCAGTAATAACATGTTAGACTAACCTCTAAACAAAATCTTACTGTAGGCAAATGCTCAATAGTTGAGAGGCAGCTTAAATAATTCCTTTGCTATGAGACATGACATAACTGAATAGCTTATTCTTAAAGTATATTATCATTTATAGGGCTTTTGTTGTAATGGTTTATTTTTGATCTAATGTAGGAGTACTGTGGAATGATAAATTATGTATGGATTATGCACAAACAACAAAGCAAGATTGCAAGTGACCTACTAGTTGTTAGATGCATGTTCAAGTTTATTATTATTTGATGTGGAGGTTTGCATTTGAGGGGTATTTGGTTGTGTATCCCTGTATGCATGGGAGAACAAATTTGTTCTTTTGATTATGTGTCAATGTAGGTATTTTCAGTTCTAAAGATAATTTCAAAGGAATTATTTATTATTATAATATCTAGAATCTAAGTTGCTGGTTTGGGTACGGGTATGCCAATTTCTCCTCCCAGGTTTGGTATGGCCAGTTACCAGCATATATATTTTTAGTATTTTTAATTATTTTAATTATATACAGAGCATGAATGAAAACTGAAAACACATATGATGAACTTGTTGGGGCTAGGCGATATTGCAATTCACAAGAAAAAATCTAATAAAACATGTATTTTTGTAGTCAGTAATAATAGACTAACTTCTAAACATAATCTTACTGTAGGAAAGTTCTCAATAGTTGAGAGGCAACTCAAATGATTTCTTTGCTATGTGGCACGACATGACCAAATAGCTTATTCACAAACTATATGATCATTTGTAGAGCTTGTTGTAATGTTTGATTTGTGATCTAATGTAGAATTACTGTTGAATGATGAATCATGTATGGACTATACACAAACAACAGAGCAAGATTGCAAGTGATATAGTAGTTGTTACATGCATGTTAAAGTCTACAATTATTTGATGTGGAGGTTTGCCTTTGAGGGGGATTTGGTTGCATATCACTCTGGGCATATGAGAACAAATTTGTTGTTTTGATTATGTGTTAATTGACTTTGTTTTCATTTCTAAAGATAATTACAAAGGAAGGAATTAATATAATATCTAGAATGGTTTGGGTATGGGTACTCCAATTTTTTTTCCCCCAGGTTTGGTATGGTTGTGTACTAGCATATATTCAATAATACACATTATTTGCAAACAAAAATTTACATAACTGAAAACATATTTGCTAGTGATAAAGATAATTGATAATTCTAATAATTCAATGTTATATCATAAATGTCAAATCAATACAAAATACAAAATAAATAATCATGGCTTTTATTCTTAAAGGGTACATTTTAAAATATAGTTGTATTTTAAACTTGTAATGGCCTTTATTTTTCTACATTGCAACAAGAGGATAAATAATCAAGTAAAGTGTAATGTCCCTAATAGGATTTTATGCAATATATTTTTGGCTATTTAAATTTTTTTCTTAAATACTTAACCAAAACCTCATAAAATCCTAGATTATATTAAATGTTTACACAACAGTCTAAAAATCCTGATGTTCCACTTTAGACTTATTTATTGAGCCCTAAATGGCAAACCCTAAGCTGGTCTATCCAACCCTAGTAGACCTAGAACATTCCCCCTTTTAATTTTATCTATTAACATTTAACCCTAATGTTGCAAACAACTCACGAGATGAAGATGAAACGTAGTTTTAATACATTTACTAGATTAATAGATCAGATTTGAACAGCAGATTGATATTAACAATACAAATGAAGTTTACAAGGGTCATTGAGGTCCGAAATGGGAATTTTTTGACTTCCCTTACAATAACGGGTCGGGAAGCCAACTTAGGTGCCATAACAACACACCAAAGCAATAAAAAATATAGGTCTTCATGTTTGACTACTACATGTGTTGAGTAACAAGGTATCACTTGTCTTGGCCACCATTAACGTAAAAATGCAACCTTTGGATGAGACCACTCCTTCAGTTGAAGGGTTTCCATCCTCCAATGCAAGATCTGTAGGGGTTTCATCCTTTGATCTCCATAAATCTGCGGGTTTCCGTCCTCAAATTTGGATGCTTGAACAACATGTGCTCACTACTGTTATTGGTAAGGTTTGTTTGAGGTTTTTTGTCATGTTCTCCTTTGTCTTTCCCTTTCACTTGTTTTACACTTAGAAAGGGCATCAAAACTTGCAAAAATGGCCTCCATCCCAAGACTGGTATGCAGTCGGGCTGCTTGTATTGATTGAGCACTATTTCCCTTTGAATTGTGCTTGGTATGGTACTTACATGTGCAAAAATGTGTTTGGGTGGCATGGAAAAATGTCCCTTGTGAATTGTAACTGTCCTCGACAATAATGGTGAGGGTCCCTTAGGGTTTGAAACCCTATCTACCTTATTAATGTTAGCTAAAGTTGCCTTCTTTGTTTGCACAACTAGGTGTACACATGGAACCGTGTCCCCAAGTAAATAATGTTGCTGGCCATACGATACCACAATTGGAGCCACATGTTGAGAATAAGCATAATGACACATTGGCATGTCAGGTGGTAGGTAGGATGAACAATGAGAAATGGCGAGAGTGGTTGGAGTGGTATGATGGGATGAAAAAGTCCAATATCCCTATAGGGGAAGAGAATGAAGGGAGGGGATGGTTGTGAGGTATGCTTGAATGGGAAGTTCGAAACCCTAATAGGAGTATAGAAGAAAGTGAACTTGGGGGGAAAGCCATGTTGGGAAGGGAAACTCCACAACTCTGATAGCCTATATTGACTTAGAAAATTGGCCATGCCCCCATACTTAGAAATTTTAGGGATCTTGAGTAGATGTATGAGAGATGAATGGGAGGATCTCGTACACAAATTTGAATCAAGGGGAATGCTGGTTATACAAAATGGGCATTTTGGATTGCAACATGGATTATGAAAAATGGGGACAAGACATAGAGACCCACTACTTGGAAATACAATAGTATTTACACTTTTGGAATATTGCATGAATGAACCTGGTTTTGGAATATTGGTAACTAGAATAGATTGTTGAGAATGTAAACCTTGTTTGAATTTGGTCATGGAGGCATTTCCATGGTTATAGTAAGAAGTGAAAATGCAATGATGTTGAAATGTTGTTTGTTGCTTGTGGTAAGACATGTCATCAATTATGGACATGAAAAAAGGTTAGATGAAGATCACTAGTTCTAAGCTTGATACCGAATTGGGGGCCACATTCATTACATATTTAAGTGGCTTGAATCAATTTGTAAAAAATCATCTCACTATGCTAATAAATGATATTCATCATCAATAGAGGAGTTGAATTCATGAATATAGGGCATGGCTGATCAAACCTAGGTCCCATCTTGTCTTGCTCCCAAACCTATCACATTCAATACAATAGTGGAGGCAAAAAAAGGACCCAATAACTTAGTCTAGAATAGTGTCTTTGTGAAAGAAGCCTCTTTATGTTCCTAAACTAAGTAGCTTGTTTGGGTACGAGATTGGGTATAGGTATGATGTTCGGGTGTAGCTGGGTACAACACTTCTTTTCCATTTTGCTCTTGAACTTATCTTGTTCAGTGCAACGATGAAGGTGAAAAATGGAGGACTTGGTAACTTAGTATAGAATATTGTCTTTGTGAAAGAAGTTGTCTTATGTTTCTATACTAAGTTGCTTGTTTGAGTATGGGATTGGGTTTGGGGTTTAGGTATGGCGAGGTACGGTGTTACTATATAGATATATATGTATGTATGTATGATATAACATTGATATATATATATATATATATATATATATATTAACTATTTTGTATTGAATTGAGATATATTCTATATCATTGAATTATCAATTGTCTTTATCATTATCATAGTATTAAATATCAAATGTGACTTTTTGCAAATTATGTGTATTTTAATATATTTTTAATAATTGTAAACTTGCAAATTATTTGCATCTTAATATATTTCTAACACTTGAAAACACATTTTGATACTTGATACTATGATAGTGATAAAGATAATTGATAATTTAATTTACAAAATAGTAAATACAATAAAAAATCTGCATTGTGCTCTTCATCAAGAGCATCAAAGTCATCTTATGGTTCAACTTCATTTAAACCACAAGCAAATGCAATGCCACTTGCACTGGCTACATCATGTGCAGGAGCTTCCTCACCATCTAAAGTGTCTGGCAAGCTCTACAACAGATGCATCCAAGTTGACACACTTAGGGGTTATATCCTAATTCTTGATTGCCCCATGCTAGTTGTTGACCTCGTTATGTGATAAGAGGCCCAAGTTGGAATGCACATAGACCAAATCTTCTACTTTTTTTGCATCCAATTAGTTGCCCTTAATTGAGTGAATAAAGATGTGTGTACTCTAGTTCCACCTAGCCAAAGAAGAACTTGCAACCTATTGAAATTGGAGACAAAGTCAATGCAACATTTGTAGTTATAAAGCATTATATATAGTTGTGATCGTATTAGGAAACTTGATCGTATTTATGATGTGCTTGGTGAAAATCAAGATGCAATCCACACTAGCCCACCAATCATCATCCAAGATCATGATTTAACCTTTTGAGCTAATGGCCATGGCACTCAATGCTTCTCACACATTCACAAGTTATCTCAAAATGAATTTATGCAAGGTGAACTGAGTCTAAAAAACCTAATGTAGTGTTAAAAAATAACAAATTAAAATTCAAAAAAGTAGATGTCATAAATTTATAATTAAAATTTTATTGCAAATTTCATAAGCTTACCTTCAACGACTCCAAATTGGAGAAAGTCTTGAAGATGCCTTGTGAGATATGGTGGTTTGTCATGAACATGTAATCACCTCACTCTCGATGTATATTTCTTTCACTCACTCTTTGTACCAATCTTCAACATCACCAAGTTGAGAGAGAGGATGGTACATGGTGTCCAAAAATGTGTGTATTGTTCCTCAACCAAAGCACTTGTTACTTGAAATTTTAAGCATTGTTTGTTATGACTTGAACAACTTTTTTTCAGCACCCATAGTCTCTATGGACATAATGAGGATTTTGGAAATGAAGTTTGCATCCTTCGCTTGCTCCTCGGTATCAACAACATTAAAAAACATTAGTCTTTTAGGGGACATTGCAATGCCATTAGTAAAAGATTGGTTTTTACAATCTTTCCATCTATTAGAAATGATGGACACTCTTGTTTTACTCCATGAATCCTTGATTGGTTTTAGTGATATCTTTACAAAATGTTCTTATTTTGCCAATAAAGTTGTGCGCACCTCGTACTCATACCTAGGACCTATGTATCCTGAGGGTGTTTGATTGATTGCTATCACCATTTCCTACTAATATGATGATCTTAGTAGGTCAAAAGGAAGCTTATTGGCATAAATGCAACACATGTTGTGTTCATTTGCATTGCTCCTTACCTCATTTTGAAATGCCTTATCCAATGGGCCTTGTTTGCTAGAAGAAAGTGAGGAATCTTCTTGTTAGGAAGATGGTGTTGCAAAGAAATTATGTGGGCAATCACTATTGGAGAAGCCCCTATAGGTGGTGTGAGAAGCAAAGTAGAAAAACTTGAAATAAAAATAGGATTAAAACTCTTAAATCAAATACTATTTCACATTTAATTATTACCTTAGTTAGAGCTAGAAACCAAAAATAGCAATGAAATAAAACAAAAACATTTTACCCAACGGTTCTTGTTGCACCAAAAGTGGTTATGTTCCAAGATTGCTGCAATAATGGTATGTTGTTACTCACTTTGACAACATAGCGATTAATTATAAAATTTTGCATATGAAAATGGCTCGAGGAGGAGTCAATTTATAGACTTTCAGGTGGAGAAATCAATGGTGGAGATCTGATGGAATTCAATGTTGAGGAGAGGATGGATGGTGGAGTAAAAAAGATAATTTCATAATTCTTTTATTAATTTTAGGAGATGGTTATGAAATGGAAGGTGGAGAATAAAAATAATTTTATAAGTCTTCTTATTAATTTTAGGTGGATAAGTAGAAAAAGAGGATTTAATAAATTATGTGAAAGGGGGAAGTGGGCTAGGTTATTAGGACTTAGGGAAATGAAATTAGGACTTAGGAAAAGTGAATAAGGACTTAGGGAATAAGGTAAATAATTAAGTAAATTGGTATGATTTATTTAATTAATGGGAAATAAATGGGTAATCAAGACATGTTAGGCCATGGGTATTTTAAGGGTCTACAGGTGGCTTGCATGACACTTTCTTTGCTAAAGGATGAGATCTTAATTTTCCTTTCAATTTCATTAACAACTTCTACTTGTTCTTTGATAAATGACATTATTTGCTCGTTTGGCACTTGACAAACTCTAATTTCTTGATTAGTCATAGCACATAGGTGAGCTTTCACTCGACTATACAAGCGCTTATACTTGATTTGGTAGTGACTACAATGCCACAAAAAATCCTCACTGTTTTGAAGCTAATCAATCATTGTAACATATTTCCACACAGTTGACGCTTCATCATATTTGAATTGTCTATCTCTCCCTGGGCCCACTTAATTAGAACTAGTAGTTATTCTGAATGGATTCCTGTTATGAGAAAATTTTTAAAAAATTAAATGTAGCCTAGGTACATTAACTTGGAAAAAAAACAAAAAACAAGAATACAACCCTACAATGCATTTAAACGTAATAAAAATAAATAGCAATTAATGAAAAAATTCAAAATGTTTTTAAAAGCCTTAATTTTTTGTTTGAAAAAAATCTCATAAAATATTTACCTTTGATTGATAAATCTCCTTTGTGCAAGTTAGTTCTCTCTTGTAGCACTTAGCAAATGCCTTTGTAATCCTTCACCTTGCAAAATGGTAACTTGGAATGATATTGAAGGTTTTTGTAGCTAATGTTTGTGAAATGAAGTAAAAACAAGTGTTTTATGTCACCTTTCGGGTTTGAAAACAGATTTTAGGTTATTGCATGAAACAGGAAATGCTTTTTTTTCATTTTAAAAATTCATGTTTTAAATGATTTTAGGTGTTTTTGTTGTTGTTCACTTTGGGTTCTCTTGGAAATAGCTGGGCTCAACTTGGGTTCAACCAAGTTTTGGCCTTGTCATCTCAGTGATGTACCCATAGGATACCTAGGACAAGGCCGAACCGTGGATGTCCTAATGCCGATCTCAATCTTACATGGTATGACAATAGGACCAATTCTATAAGGACTCTCATTATGTATTACTTTGGTAGCCAATTTTTTTCCTTTTGTACTAGACATACCCACTGAGTACCTAGGACATTTGGGCCAAACCTTGGACATGCCAATGCCACACCCAATCTTCCTTCCGTTCTTGCTCTTACTCCTACTCCCATTCTCGTTTGGTACAACAATGGGACTAATCCTACAAGGAACTAGTAACTTAATTCCTAAACACTAATATCATTAAGGATTACTTCAGTAGTCATTTTTTTTCCTTTTGTACATACGGGGAGATCATGGGCTTTCCTATTGCTCCCTCGTCGTGATCTTTTAGAGACACCCAAATATCAGATTACGCATCTCAAAACTATAAGATAGTGAACTTCCTACGTCAACATGCACAAAAAGCATCCAGGAAGTCAAAATTTCTATCAGGAATGATCAACAATTGTTTTTGAGAAGATTGATAAGTACAAAATTTTTATTGTTAACTATATAACCTCTAGTCCCATTGACCTACTTTTGGCAACTATGGACATTAATATAATTTCTTTCTTTCTTTCGTAAGGTAGGATGATTCCCTTGAAAGGGATCTTGCGAAAAATATATGGTGATAGAATTTACAAGCTGATGTACACATTTACAAGCAAACAGAAAAAGATATTTGAAATGCATGCATGCATGGTTGTGTAATGAAAACACTGTCCTTGGACTAGTGATAGAGATCTTTGATTCCGTTTTAGAAAATGTGAAGAGAAGGGATTTATTGAAACTAACGTAGAGGTCTAAAGTAAATTGAAGATCTTGAAGACAATGCAACACAATGAAAGACATATTTATTCAGAAACAACATAGACTCTATACCAGCAATGCTAAAGATGAAGAACAGAAGCAGGCATAAAAACTTCCTTGCATTCAACTTTTATCAATCCTTTCAAACAGCTTCTGATTACACACCAAAAGTTAACTAGAGTCTCCTAACATTAAACAGTCTTAAGACAGTGAGTCTCAAGCTCTATTTATCATAAGGTAAGGTAGTTATGTGAGAGAAACTAACCAGTAACCACCTCACTAGTAACTAGATAACTATCTTTATTAATAACTAATAAACAACAAAGCCTTAACTTGTCATTTAAATCAACCTAAAGCTATACCAACTACACCTTAAGAAGGCACTTTGGACAAGTACAGCATAAGCTCAAGTGCAGGTGGGACCACCTGAACTCAACTGGAATCTCAAACTAATTCTGTAATTCAAATTCATATTTTGCATCTTTCTAGGATTCTTACTGTTTTACTTCTGCCCTTGAGTGGCTGCTGCTTATTTGTGGTTGTGATTGCACGGAATATGCTATGGATCTGCCTGAACATTGGTCGACCACAACAAAATGCAAATATACAATGCAACATGGCCTGATCTGATAAATTGATCTAAAGTTAGTTTGAGGAGTCTAAATTCTTGCTCTTCAGAAACTTCAATGGGATTGCATATTCTCATTGATTCATGTTCAACCAATGGATACATGTCCATCAACTAGTATATATGCTGGAAGTTTAAATCCAGAAGAAATAATGTCAAGTGTACCACGTCTTCCAATCCAAACAAGATTGCTCTTGATAACAAATTGGATTATGAGTAATTCAATCTCCAAATTCAGAGTTGGTAATGAATTGTACAGTACTGTTAGTTTATTTTCTCATAGAAGTAGTAGCTTCTTCAAGAATTAGAGTGTGACTATGCCATTAAATTTGCAGTCAGCATACAAAGACCTGCAAATCATTTGACTAAGCCTATCTCCTAAAATACAATTTGTCAGATGCAAAAGTTTTCATTGAACATAAAGGGCTATCTCAGTATATAAGTACAGCAAGAGTGAATGCAAGTGGGACTGACAATATGAAGTTTGCAATGGAAGATAGAAATCTTTTCCAAAGATATAGAGTCATTATCTTGTTAATAGGCAACAGCAAACATTGGAAAGAACAGCACCCTCATTTACCTGAGGTATTCACTAGCATAGGCAAAAATAATTGATTAATATAATTTTTTATAAAATATTTTTGCTCGATTAGAGCATCTGGGAATAGATTTGAAGGGTGTCTAAACTTCAACTTGGGATAAGCTGGTCTTATTCCTTGCAATCAAGGCCAAATTTGCAATATAAGAAATTCTTTGAATAGTGATCAATTGCCCGTGTGCCTTCCTCACCTAATCAAAATTATTTCTTCCCCATAGAATTTTTGCCTCCATTCTGTGGTCCCCTTTTCATAGTAGCATTATTCGGAATAAGGATTAACTTAGCAAACCAAAAGCATAAGTGGAATTCAATTACTGGGAATTTAGTCAAGAAAAAATAAGGAAACTAAAATGATGCTGACATATTTATAAAAACAGGAAAAATGTTGTTTTTGTTATTTTAAACCAAATAAAGGGAAGAACCACTGCTTTTGTATCTGGCACAGCCCAATTTTTTTTTTAAAATCAGAGGGGGATCTGGGGGTGGCAGCACCCCTTGTGGGGTCTGGGGGCAAGCCCAAATTAAGGTCTTTTTGGCCACAAGGATCTTAATGGGACATGCCATTTTTCACAATCTATGTTACCGGATTCGCTTAGGAAGGCCCCGGGTTCGAGTCGGGTTCGATTCGGGTCCAGTCCGTGGAAATTCGCTCCAGGTCCGTCTTTTGGACTGTGGGTTCGGCCAGGGTCCGGATCCATTACTGTGGGTCCGGACAGGGTTCGAAAATTTCGAACCCGAAAGAATTTGCAATGAATTTTGTAGATTTTTCTTCCGTTCACTGGTTTTAATCTGTGCTTGGTTCTGAACGAGGTGTCTGCAGGGGTGTTCAAAGATTGCTCTAATGGTTTCAGACAAGGGCACGACATCCATTTAGTTCTCCACGCGACTGATATACAAAGCAGAGCACACTGCTCTAGAACCTGAATCGATGCAGTGGAAACACACCAAATTCTCCTTAAGGGGCTTCAACCGCGGTATTTCATGTATAAGGCTGCTCTAGAACTCGAGTCGATGCAGATGACCCTACCCATACCCCGTGGAGAAGCTGTGGCATCGCTCCACCATTGTGATGCGTCGGGTCTCCTGCCTTTCGCCCACACTAAATAAAATAAATTTTCAATAAATAGAATAACTTCAAAATAATGAAATAATTAAAATTTTGTGGACTACTTAATATTATTAATGTTAAAATTAATTTAAATATAATTATAATGTATATATATTATATTGACATAGTTATAATGAAGAACCTAATTATAATGTTGACAAAATTATTATAATAATGATATATA
>VDFB02072665.1:0-61422 GCA_007258455.2 Sequoia sempervirens
TGACCAAGAAATCCAAAACGATCCACTCCTTGACCTTTACACCATTCATGATCAAACACTTTCCGACCCTATACAAGCCTCGACTATTGACACTTTATGAAATGAGACACTTGCCTCCATGACACACATAGAAAATGTTGCTCAAGAACAAGAGTCTTTCATTATGGACATATTTGCAAATGATCAAGCTATAGATAAATTTACTAGACTCTATGACACTAACCATAATGACAGTTTCGACATCGACTTGGAAACACTAATAGAATCATCTAAACCTGACATGTCACAAGATCGAACCAAAGATATCAGTCAGAAATATGTCCAACATGACAATGAAGCTAAGACACTTTATCAACTAGGGTCATCTATCTTTGTCAAAGTAGGTTTCCTTGCAAACAAAAGTATTCCAAGTAACAGTGTCCACATACATCATGATGGGTTAGCATCTTGCTTTCAAAATAATAAATACCCCATCGCAAATAGAATCTGTCAAAGCATGCAATATTAAGGAAAAGGAGTAGGAATACATGAGCAAGGCATTTGGGAACCAATACAACTTTAGGAAAATTACAGACATCAAGGTCTTGTCTATTCTTCAGTTAGAAAATCAAACGATGTCAGTGGAACCTCCTTGATAATGGGGGAAACCTTGTCAGATACAAACGTCAAAATAGAGTCCATGAGAGATCCTTGTCATAAGGTTGTTGCCAACACCCCCTCTACCCACACCATAAACCGTCATTCCATCATAAATAAACCTTCCCTTTGGAACCAACAAAAAAAAAAGTCTTACAAAGTTAAAATTCAAATGTCAAAGGCCATCGAATTAGACAAAAAGACAAGCATGGACAAATGAAATTAAAATGGATCCCAAAGAAAAGTAGATCAAGCAAAGAAAATATGTCAAAAGGAAAAGTTAATTACAATGTGGAGCCACAAGCAAAGAGGACTCCCACATATAACAGATGTCCACTTGCTTCAAAATGGTTGTCAAGCAAGGCATATAAAAGTGTTGGTTCCAAACATCGTCCCAATCAAAATTCCAAAATCCGTCATCCACCATCCCAAGTTTGGGAAATAAAAAGTGATTCATCCAAATGTCCAAACAACCTTTCCACGTCTACCATCATTCGCCATAATCCTACATCTTGTCTAAAGTCCAAAAATCCCACGTCACATATCCGTCATGTTCTTGGCAACAAAACTTTAACATAAGGACTCTCATGGCACTCTATAGCGATGTGTGTATTCTGATAAGGCCAACTCTAGTATCAGAAAGGATCACAATGACATCGATCAGTTGTATGCAAGCACTATGATCCTAACAAGACAACTCCTTCAGCAAGGTCATTATTGGCATATTATGGCACCAGTCTCTACATCAGCACAGTCAGTGGATTCAGAATAGTCAGTGGTCATCTAAAGCATCCAGGCTATCCACAAAATTAGAAATACAAAAAAAATGAAAAATGTAAAACATCGTCACCCTGATGAAAACTTGGCAAACAGGCATTTTGGTGACACCAAAAAAATCAAAAAGTCAAGAAAATAGTAAAGAGAAAAATTTCATCCAATGGTGAAAACTTGGCAAACAGGCGCCCTAGATAAGTACCATGATGAAAATATGGCAAACAGGTGTTATGTGTAAAATAAATCGTCTATGTGGACTCTTACACTTGGGGAAAGTCATCTTATCTCCTATTCCTTCCTCTTGGAATTGGCATCCATCCATTTTATCCATATCATTTCCGTCTATTTTCCCAGCTACCTTGGTCTTGACATAAAACTGACACACATAAATCATGCTTTGGGGAAAACTCTTGACATGTCAATCCTTTTGTCACAAACTATTCTGTCATTTCCATCATTATCCCTATATGACATAGTCCTAGAAAATCATATGAAAATTCCTTTAGTCTCATGTCTCCCATCCTTTACCAAGGCCACTTCTCATCCTTTCATGTATGTCACCTATCTTGGCTTTCCCTTGTCAAACGGTCTAAGGATACTCCATCATCCCATCTTTGTCCTAACCGAGTCATTCTAAATGCAATGAGTGCATCATCCAACACATTACTTGACTTTTTTCTTGGC
The DNA here is from genome assembly GCA_007258455.2 of Sequoia sempervirens. Taxonomy (NCBI): domain Eukaryota; kingdom Viridiplantae; phylum Streptophyta; class Pinopsida; order Cupressales; family Cupressaceae; genus Sequoia; species Sequoia sempervirens. The sequence continues at coordinate 2,095 of VDFB02072665.1, forward strand.
TTGGCTACAGACCTCGATACTTTTGTCACATTATCATCATCCTCATATTGTTTCGGGATGCATCCTTCCCATGTCAAACAACATTGTCATCACCTGTCAATTAGTATTCAGCTTCACTAGGGGCACAATCATGTTTGTCCTTGGATTCTCATGTGTAGGCATCAGTCACATGCATTTGTCATTATCATCATAAAAAGTCCTGAAAAAAGACAAAAACATCGTAAAAAGTCTTAAAAAGGACAAAAAACATTAGAAAAGCCTTGACAAAAAAGACAAAAACATCATAAAATGTCCTGAAGAAAAGCCTAAAAATTTGAAAAATGTCCTGAAGAATCCACAAGAAACTCAAAATGTCTAGAAAACACAAAAATGAAGTCATTCCTTGTCAAGTTTTTCAAAATAGTCAGTCTTTGTCATTTGTCTAAACTGCGTTGTCTCTGCGCATTTGCTATGTAGGCAAGACTCATCTTTGAGTCCCCGAGACATTAGGTCATTCCCTTTAGGTTTTTCAAAATAAAATCATGACTCAATCTTTGGTCATCATGGCAAAGTCATTGGTCATGTCGAACTATGAGGTCTCTGAGTGTGTAACGTAGGCAAGGCCATCTGTTGATGAGCCCCTGAGGCCGGACTAGGTTAGTCCATTAGGGTTCATGGCACTACACTGACACACATGTCAAAAATCTATAGGTCAAGGCAATCATTAAAACGAATTATGACAATCACTTATTCAACATGACAATCACACCAACATATCAACATGACAATATCGACATATAGTCAACACAAGTCAAACTTCGGTCAAACTCTATCAAAACAAGTTAAAATTCTCACAACTAGTCAAACTATCAACTCTTAGTTATCTTTCAGACGTGTCCTTCTAAAGAATAGCCTCTATCATTCATGCCTTAGGATGTGTCCTTCCTAGGCATCGTCATTGTCATCTGACATTTTTTAGGGATCCTCTTGACATTTAAGGATCACTCCTCTCGACATTAGTATTCTTCATATGTGTCTTTCTGAAGAACAATCTCTCTCATTCATGCCTTAGGATGTGTCCTTCCTAGGCATCGTCATTGTCATCCGACATTTTTGAGGGATCCTCTTGACATTTAAGGATCACTCCTCTCGACATCGGTATCTTTCAGATGTGTCCTTCTGAAGAACAAACTCTGTCATCCATGCCTTAGGATGTGTCCTTCCTAGGCATCGTCATTGTCATATGCAAATTTGAGGGATCTTCTTGACATTTAAGGATCAATCCTCTCGACATCGACATCATTCAGGATGTGTCCTTCCTAAATTTGGAAATCTTTGGCACTCGTCATCTTGGCATCGTCAAAACCTCGACACCCTGTCATCTTGACATCATCAAGCCTAACATCTTGACATCAACACACTCGAAATTCAGACACAATTGGAAAACACTTGGCACTTTTCTATTGATTTTTCATGATGTTACTATTTTTTTAGCGAGATCCTGACAACAGAATTTAAAGAAGCAGCGACGTATCATGACGTTTGTCTTGTCTTTTGACACTCATGTTACTAGTTTATTAGCGATGTCCTGACTAAGGGATTTAGAAAAAAAAACGACATATCATGATAATGGCTTTATTTTTTATTATTTTGGAAATCTTGTTGCTAGTTTCTCAAGGATGTCCTGGAAACAAGGTTTAGAGAAGCAACGACGTTTCATGACTTTTTGTTTTTTTTTTTTGTTGTTGTTGTTTGGAATTGGTTATGACAAAAAGTCTAGAGCAATTGCGCTCTTAGTATGAGTCATGATCATCCTTGTCTGTGACTATTTGTCTCATTTGATAGTACAACCTTGTACACCTTGATCTATGTCATATCATGGTGTTTGTTGGCCATTACAATAATCTGCCCAATGATGATTAAGAGCAAAAATATTAAAATCCTATGGTAATGTTTTGAAGGATTTGGTCTAGGAACTAACATCCATCTCCTTTTGTCTTGTCATCTTCTCTTGCTCATCTCATATAGGAATTGCATCCATGTCATCATCCATATCTTTTGCACTAACATTTCTTTGTCTCTTCATATTCTAAGTCTTCTCGTCCATTTCAAGAGCACACCCGTGTTCTTGGAACTCATCTATCGTCTCGAGGGGGCATACCGTAACCCTCCTCGTCATTTTTCCTCATCATATTTTGCATTGGGGCATGACTTTAACTTATTTTCTTTGTCACAATGCGACATGCTACATTATGACAAAGAGGGGAAAAATGTAGACACATAAAAATGGCCTAGACTCGCAAACCATAATTTTATGTCTTATCATATTTTGTCTATAGTCCAAATTCAACTATTAATTAAATAATTCATAATTATTTAAATAAATAAGTTTTATTTATTTATTTAAAAGCGTCACTAATTATCTAATATCTCATAATTAAATAAATTTCTTAATTTATTTAATTATCCTTGTCCATTATTTCCTCCTGATCATTTAAATAAATAAGTTTTATTTATTTAATGTGTCATTAATATCTCATGACCTCTTATAATTAAATAAATTCTTTATTTTTTTCTAATTATCGTCCACCATAGCTTTTCCTCATTTTAAATAAAGATATTTATTTAAAATTGTCCATTTCCTATCTCTTGGCTTTTTCTAATTTAAATAAAATTATTTAAATTATCCCACTTTCTAATTTTCCCGCTTTTTAGTAAATGATTAAAGATTTTAATTATTTACTGTCACATGATTTTTCTTCCTTTTTGAGTTAAATTTATTTTTAATTCAAAATAATTTTTTTCCTTCAAAAAATCAAATAATTTTTATTTGATTCCTAATTTTTCAAATCTGCTTTTCAGTTCGACTCTTATCTTCTTGATTTTTTGAATCTCACAAATCTTGCAGTCTTTATCCTCTTGATTTTCGAAAATCTTTATTTTTCTAACTAATTATCTCATTTATTCTCCACTGCCGATTTGAATTTCTCAAATGACATCTTGACCACTCATTTAACGATTTTTCCCTAACCATTGTCACATTAAATCTTGTCCTCTGATTTTAGGCTTTTGTCAAAATTCAATCTCATCGGTTCATTCAAAATTGCATTTTCTATAAAATGCTATTTTGCTCACATTTTCAACAACACATAGATGCTTGCATTTTCATTTCATGATTTTGGCATAATTATCTTAGACATTAGAATCATTTTGGCATAGGCATTTAGGTTTTATTTTGTCATTTAAACTCTTCAAAGCTTGTTTAGGACATTGGCATAGTCAAAGAATTGCTCATACGTTCGGTATGAGGGCAACAATCAGCAAGTTAGAAGGTGCTATGGAGGTGAATCATGGAAGCTTCAACGAGTGACAGGTATAATCGTTCTTGTTTTAGTTTTCATTGTACTTGATAGCTTCTTTGGGTTTGTATGCTTTATTGATTTGATAATCTAACCACTTCATGCCCTAGTTTTTGAGACTTCCTTTTGTTTTATTTCTTTTCCCTGATCTTGGATTTTTTTTGAAATTTTGGTATTTTATGATGCAATATTAAATAAAAGAAATGCTTGAAAAAAAAAACTCTTTATAGCAGCATCTAGTAAACACCAAAATTCAATTAGGGACCAAATACATACATTTAATTCCAATATGTAATTGAAAGGAAAATTTATTACATAGTTTGCTACAACTAGAAATGCAAACAACTAAAAATATGAACCTGGAAGTGATGTTTACTACATGTAAAAACCCTTATTTAATTGCTGCAGCCAGCAAATGAATTTTCTCCAAGATTTGATGAAGCTAGAGCCTTTTCCAAGGTAGAGATACGTCTCCCTAAAGAGGTGTTGTACAGTATAACCAACAATATGAGGCTCTTAAAACTCAATCAAACTGATAATAGTTAGTAATCTACTCCTTAATGGCTAACAATGATGAATCTTTAGGTCTGTACTTGATAGTCCTTCAATAATCTCCAAACCCTAGATAATTTCTTCACCTTTAAGCACAAATAGAACACCTGTATGATGCCCTCCTGATGCCTAATTCAATAGATATTTCACTACTTCAAAAGGCTGCAACAATGGAGAGTTAACGTTCTCCAATAGCCAACTTATTTAGAAACCTGTTACCTAATTTTCACCCTCAGGGCTCAATCAGGAAAGGCATCCTCGTTGTAGATGTTCATAAGGGCCAGATGGGACATCTCCAGTGAGGGTTACTCTATGCATATGATGACATTTCATAGGAAATCTAGTTGGGAGGTCTGCTCTGTTGGAAACATGCCTCAATATTCTACGCCTAGCCTCCATTAGAGCCAGGTCGGCATGACATCTTCATTGTCTGGCTGACTGGCTGCTTGACACTGTCTGATTTGAACAGGTCGCTATGACCCAGTTTTTGTCTTGCTGAACGGAGCTACAGAGCCTATCGCTATAACATTGACGGCTTGGTATGACCTCCTATCGCATGGATTTCTTTGGCCGATAGGCCATTCAATCATGAGCTTGGGGGGACTCATGGCGGCCAAGTCTTTCGGCGTAGTAAAACATTTAGAGAGATGTCTCGGTGATAAGAGAATGTCTCCCTGACTTAAGAGCCTTCGACGTATGTCAATAGACTTCACTAAGAGGTCTTACCGAGGATAAAAGGTCTCCCCGATAATCATTAGTGAGGCAGCGTCGGTAGAAGGAAGCAAGTTTCAGGACAGGTTTGGCCGATAGAAAAGTCTCCCCGACACAAAGAAAAGAGGGCCCTCGGTATGACTAAGGGATCTCACTGAGATGTCTCGGCGATTAAAAAAGGTCTCCCTCAAACGAAATAGAGCTTGGCAGAAGCGAAGGGCTCGAAAAGAGGTCTCGGTGAGCGAAGGATGTCTTACCGAAGGATGAAGGTGAGGCCTCGATATGTTTTCCTTCGGCAGGAGTCTCGACGATCATGAAAGAAAGACTTCACCGAGAGCATTGGATATCAGCTTGGGGTCATGCCAAAGTGGAGATTTCTCACCGATAGCAAAAGGAGCTCAGCGGAAGATGTTGGTTTCGGCGAAAGATGGTGGGATCGTCGTGAAGTCTCAGCGATGAAAAATGTCTTGCCAATACAGAAGGAGCCAGAGGGGGGAAAAAGTGGTCAGCAAAATGTCTTGCCGACAGGAGGGAGCTCACCAAAGTATTTTTGGCTTCGACAGGAGGTCCCCCGATGCCAAAGGGTCTCACCAAAATGAAATGAAGCTCGGTGGAGGGTCTCACCGATACACCAATGTCTCATCGAAAGCAAGCTTAGCTCGCCAAGAGTCGGAAACTTCCCCCAAAAGTCTCACCGATAAGAGAATGTCTCCCCAACATAATGACATCGGCAGAGCTCCCAGCCGTCGTGGTAAGGTCTTGTTGACGCAGTGTAGTCTCAATGAAAGGAGGAGCATCGGCAAGATGACGAGCTTCGCCGTGATGTCTGGTCGACAGGCCAATGTCTCGCTGAAGGAAATATGGAACCCGATGGAGTGAAATGCTTTCGGGGTGACATCAATAAGTTCTTGCTGAGGCAATGAGGGGGTTCTTAGGGTAACGTTTTGCCTTCGGTAAATCATCTCACCGACAAACGGTTGTCTTGGCGACCACAGAGGTGACATCGGTATGATCTTTTGGGTTCGATAGGACTCTCAGTGACACCTCCATGTTATGCTGACAGTTGTGGGAAGATTCAATCACATCGAGGAGACACGATTAGTGTCTCACCGATATGCGATTCAACAGGAGAAGTTTTGACCACCCGGGAGTCTGCGTGTAGTGTGCCCAGCCAACCAGGAGGAGCTGAGATGAGTCGTGGCAGTCTGATCAGAGTGAAGAATGCCAACACATGACAAATGCAACGCAAATTGATAGTGAACTCAGTAGCATTCAAGGTGTTCGGTAGAGGAAGTTCAAGTGGACACAAGGACCAAAAGTAAATACATCTGGTAGCTTCAAAAGATCTAAGGGGTTTCTCCAGGTAGTTGCTCTTCATCGAAACACACAGCAAGGACACACAGGCTGCAACATTAATTTCAATCAAAAGATTTGAGGATAGATCTTTCTGGGACTGATATTTTGTAAGCCCTAAGAGGCCGACACAGTTTGATATATAAGGCATTTTTTGCCTTTTTTGTAGTTAGTTGGAATGATGCATTCAAGGGAGTTAGTGATTTTTTTTTATCAATCCTTTCTCAATTAATGTATGTTTTTGTAACTCAACTGAAATCTGGAATGCAAAACAGAGTTCATCTTGAAAACAAGTATTAATGCCCGTACCACTCTCATTTTTGTATGTTAGCTTATGTATGTATTTCTTTAACAGTGTTTTACTAAATTTGCATTCATACCACAAAGTTGTGAAGTTTGTTCCTTCCTTCTTGAGATATGTATGTAGATCAAACCTGCCAAGAGTGATGCATAAGACTGAATGGGGTTATGTTGAGTAAGTAAAATAGCTACAGTCTAGTTTTCCTCAGTGTATTTCATCTTGTTTTCATTTTATGATTTCTCATCAATTTGGTGTATCACCATAGAGTTAGTTTTATTTTTAATGTATTCTCCTTCTCCCTTTCCCTTCAAAGAATCAATAGTTTAGGTGATAACACAAAGGAAGCCGGCCTTCTCTGGAGGTTCACTCCAATCTTAGGTGACCCACAGCCTCAGAGTGATCCAATGTTTTACTAGAAAGCTCAGTTTTACAACTTTGCATAGGGTGCATTTCTAGGTGACAATAGTTTCTGGCACGCCTGGTGGGACTGAGAACTGACTGCGTCAGTCCCTTTTGTACCATGTATTACTGCAGTTTGGTGTGTACTGCAATATTTTCTACCTTTGGAGGCAAGTTTTTAACATACCTGGTGACTCCAAGCCTGAAGTATATGGTTTCAGCAGTCTAAGTGCTAGTTTCATGACAGTATGTCTTACCTTTCACCATTGCATGAAGGTATGGTGCCTGCATCTTTTTATCAGTCATACCCTATTGAAGATGCTACTAGTTTTACTCAAAATAGCTATGTAGCAGCAGGTTACCAGCAAGCTCAATTGGCCTACCCACCCACCCTTGCACAAGTTCAGCAGTGACATGCTTATGCTCACCAACAACCCCAAGAGGGTTATTTTATCTCCAATCAGCAAATTTATTCTTCATATGAGCCTCAAAATTTAGATGAAATGAGTATAGGGAATATGTCTTTATATTTCCAAAAGCAGTTTGGAGAAATTGAAAATCAGCAGGAGTATGATCAGCAACAAGAAGAGTTGGCCTATCAGGCCTACCTTCATGAGCAATAATTAGCTACAAAAGAGGAGAAAATGAAGCTTTTCCTTGCTCAAACACAGAGGCATGAGGTCCAAGTAGCTCCTTATATTCCACATCAGCCTGTTTAGGAGGAGATTCCTAGGTCCATTTTTTCAAGTTTTGAGCAAAGCTTACTTTCTAAGTTTTCAAGTCAGCCTTCTAGTTTTGAAATTCCAAGTTGGAAGGGAACATGCGTTCAACCCTGTGAGACTCCATCATTAGACTTTCAAATAGAACTAAGCTCTAATGTTCAGAAGGTAGAGGAGGAGCAACCTACTGATCAAGATAAGTTAATCCTTTAGGAAGGGCTTAAGAATGCAATTCCTTTACATCTAGCTATAAGGTGTTATCAACTGCAGCAACAAAGGATTGAGCAACAGGAAGACAAAATGGGAGTAGTTGTTGAGAAGGATCAATCTACAACTTGGGATAAGGGACTATCTCTATTCTCTCAGCTTGATGGGGAGGAGGTAATTGCCGAGTTTTTCCCAACACTGGAAAATAAGGAATCTAAACTTTTGCAAGAAGGTGAGGAGGATCAGATTGAGCAGCTTGTCGTAATGGACATAGTTGAGAGTCAAAAGGAAGAGTTGATCTTCTCATTAGATGAGATTCCTTACTTCATTGACAAGGATGAAGGATTGGACCAACATGAGGTCGATGGAGGTAATGCTGATTCATTGCTGCATAAAGGTGAAGGTGAGTTAGAGGCCTTTACTCATGAACACGGAGGTTTAAGTAGCCCTGCTCAGGGAGAGCCACATTTCGATGTGCATAAAAATACCCATCAAGTTGAACAAGTCCTTGAACTGGACTTACTGTCTTGCAAAGAGGGTGTTTTTGATGCTCTACCAAAGCTAGATGAGAACTGTATTAGGCCTACAATTAGTCCTTCTATTCAGAGGAGTAAAGAAGCCATCGAAGAGGATATGTTTTGGGATGATTTAGAAGCTTTCTGTACTAATCTGGGTGCTAAACTATTACCTCTTGATGAAGTTAATCATGAACAACTCGAGCTTACTGAAAAAGCTTCTTTTTCCTCTCTAGGTCAGTCATATGGGTTAGACTTTTCCAGCCAAGGCTGTAAAACAACAATCAATGGGCAAGAGACCAACAAGAAGAGCTCAATTTTTGTTTTTACAAGGGGCTGTCTGATCAGAGATTTAGCCCAGACGGGGTTTGATGAGGTGCCAATGGTTAATCAAGCACTCATACATGGAGACACAGCTGAGAGTGGCATAAAAAATATACTTGCAGTCGAAAAAGAGTGTGCACAATTTACTTATCCTCCTTTAAATACAAATGCATATGATCAGTTTAAAGAGGTAAGTAAATTTGTTACCCTCTTTCATGAGGTAGTGCATTACATTCTTAAACATTTTTCAATGTACCTTTTTTATTCAGCTACCATTAAGCTTGAGAGTCATTGCATATTGAGGAGGAAGGGCAGCTATTTCAACCATCTTGTGAATGGTTTTGTTTGACCAGCTTCTTTGTTGGTTAGTTTAGGGTAGAATAGGTTTAGTTATAGGTTTTATTCCCTAAGTGTTGTTTCAACACAGTTAGATAGTTTTCCCTTCTGTAGTTTCTTGTTTTCAATAATGTTTTAAGTGGTATGTTCCTGAGTTTTTCCCAAATGACTCCATGCCCAATGGATAAGCCTAGGCTACTGGTCTTCATGTTTAGCAGGCAAACATCCAGCTGAGGTCACCAGAAATGTTACCTAATTTTCACCCTCAGGGCTCAATCAGGTAAGGCATCCTCGTTGTAGATGTTCATAAGGGCCAGATGGGACGTCTCCAGTGAGGGTTACTCTATGCATATGATGACATTTCATAGGAAATCCATTTGGGAGGTCTTCTCTGTTGGAAACATGCCTCAATATTCTATGCCTAGCCTCCATTAGAGCTAGGTCGGCATGACATCTTCACTGTCTAGCCAACTAGCTGCTTGATACTGTCTGATTTGAACAGGTCGCTGTGACCCAGTTTCTGTCCTGCCGAACGAAGCTGCAGAGCCTATCGCTATAACATTGAGGGCTTGGTATGACCTCCTATTGCATGGATTTCTCTGGCTGATAGGCCATTCAATCGTGAGCTCGGGGGGACTCATGGCGACCAAGTCTTTTGACATAGCAAAACATTCGGAGAGATGTCCTGACGATAAGAGAATGTCTCCCCGACTTAAGAGCCTTCGACGTATGCCAACAGACTTCGCTAAGAGGTCTTATTGAGGACAAAAGGTCTCCTTGATAATCATTAGTGAGGCGGTGTCGGCAGAAGGAAGCAAGTTTCAGGACAGGTCTAGCCGACAGAAAAGTCTCCCTGGCACAAAGGAAAGAGGGCCCTCGGTATGACTAAGGGATCTCGCTGAGATGTCTCGGCGATTACAAAAGGTCTCCCGGAAATGAAATAGATCTCGGTAGAAGCGAGGGGCTCGACAAGAGGTCTCGGTGAGCAGAGGATTTCTTACCGAAGGATGAAGGTGAGGCCTCGATATGTTTGCCTTCGGCAGGAGTCTCGCCGATAGCAAAAGGAGCTAGGTGGAAGATGTTGGTTTTGGCGAAAGATGGTGGGATCGCTGTGAAGTCTCAGTGATGCAAAATGTATTTTCAATACAGAAGGAGCTGGAGGGGGGAAAAAGAGGTCGGCAAGATGTCTTCCTGACAGGAGGGAGCTCACCGAAGTATTTTTGACTTCGACAGGAGGTCCCCTGACTCCAAAGGGTCTCACCAAAATGAAATGAAGCTCGGTGGAGGGTCTCACCGATACACCAATGTCTCATCGAAAGCAAGCTTAGCTCGCCAAGAGTCAGAAACTTCACCCAGAAGTTTCACCGATAAGAGAATGTTTCCCTGACATAATGACATCGATAGAGCTCCCAGCCATCGTGGTAAGGTCTTGTTGACGCAGTGTAGTCTCAATGAAAGGAGGAGCATCAGCAAGATGACAAGCTTCACCATGATGTCTGGCCGATAGGCCAATGTCTCACCGAAGGAAATCTGGAACCCGATGGAGTGAAATGCTTTCGGGGTGACATCAGTAGGTTCTTGCCAAGGCAATGAGGGGGTTCTCGGGGTAACGTTTTGCCTTCGGTAAATCGTCTCACCGACAAATGACTGTCTTGGCGACCACAAAGGTGACATTGGTATGATCTATTGGGCTTGATAGGACTCTCAGTGACACCTCCATGTTATGCCGATGGTTGTGGGAAGATTCAATTGCATCGGGGAGACACGTTTAGTGTCTCACCGATATGTGATTCAACAGGAGAAGTTTTGACCGCCCGAGAGTCTGCGTGTAGTGTGCCCAGCCAACCAGGAGGAGTTGAGACGAGCCATGGCAGTTTGATTAGAGCGAAGAATGCCAACACATGACAAATGCAACACCAATTGACGGTGAACTCAGTATCATTCAAGGCGTTCGGTCGAGGAAGTTCGAGTGGACACAAGGACCAGAAGTAAATACATCTGGTAGCTTCAAAATATCTAAGGGGTTTCTCTAGGCAGTTGCTCTTCACCGACACACACAGCAACGACACGCAGGCTGCAACATTAATTTCAATCAAAAGATCTGAGGATAGATCTTTCTGGGATTGATATTTTGTAAGCCCTAAGGGGCCGACATAGTTTGATATATAAGGCATTTTTTGCCTTTTTTGTAGTTAGTTGGAATGATGCATTCAAGGTAGTTAGTGATTTTTTTATCAATCCTTTCTCAATTAATGTATGTTTTTGTAACTCAACTGAAATCTGGAATGCAAAATAGAGTTCATCTTGAAAACAAGTATTAATGCCCGTACCACTCTCATTTCTGTATGTTAGCTTATGTATGTATTTCTTTAACAGTGTTTTACTAAATTTGCATTCATACCACAAAGTTGTGAAGTTTGTTCCTTCCTTCTTGAGATATGTATGTAGATCAAACCTGCCAAGAGTGATGCATAAGACTGAATGGGGTTATGTTGAGTAAGTAAAACAACTGGAGTCTAGTTTTCCTCGGTGTATTTCATCCTATTTTCATTTTATGATTTCTCATCAATTTGGTGTATCACCCTAGAGTTAGTTTTATTTTTAATGTATTCTCCTTCTCCCTTTCCCTTCAAAGAATCAGTAGTTTAGGTGATAACACAAAGGAAGCCGGCCTTCTCCGGAGGTTCACTCCAATCTCAGGTGACCCACAGCCTCAGAGTGATCCAATGTTTCACTAGAAAGCTCAGTTTTACAACTTTGCATAGGGTGCATTTCTAGGTGACAACAAAACCCTCGGTTTCCTCTCTTAGACAAAAAATTCATCAACACCAATGCTCAATCTCATAAATGTAAAATGACTCCAAAGTAAGATATATAAGCCTTCTTGAGAAAGTCGAATTTCTCCAAAAAGACACATTTAATATCATTAAATGTTATTTTCTTTCATCCCTTTTAATATTTCATTAAATACTTTGGAATTGGCGACCAATATTTAATTAATAATATCGCCCCCTTTTAATGATGAATTGACCCTCAATATTAGGTTAAGTTATAACTTAATATTATAATCTTTTAAATAAGTAATGTTTATTTAAGCCAAATAAACATTAATATTTCCATGTGTACTCATTATTTTTGAGTGTCGTTTGAACTGGGAGCTGAGATGATGGAGTTGCATTCGACCACACACCTTACTAAAAATAGTAAGGGTCCCTCTCTATCCATTCCCGACTTACTATAAATAGTAAGTTGAGCATACAGAGTCCTAGAGACTTCAAACGAAAGCCAAAGCTGCTAGTTTCTGAACATTAGAGACAATACAATCTCTAGAAGACCCCCTAACCATCCTCATTAGCCTACGAGGGTCAGAATTATAGGCTAATCTCCTCTAACAATTGATGTCAGTGAGAAGGGGACATTACAATCTGCCCTCCTTAAAATTGCTTGTCCTCAAGGAATCTCGGTTGCTAGAAGAAAATCCTCTATAATATCTCTCCACTAGGATCCCACGGGTAGAACTGTGCAATGTCTCAGATATCCTCAAACAACTCCTGTAATACTAACACCAAAATAACTGACTGAACCCATTGTCCCCATCCAAACTCACCATTCGGTGTCACAGGAGTACAAGTCTCAAAAGGAAGCAAATCAAAGAACTGGCAACATTTTCTTCCTAACTTTGCGCAAGGCGGACTATCATAATCGCTGTCAAGTACTTGTGCCACTGAATTCTGCATCTGAGATGAATCATGTACATGAGAACAATGGGAAAAAATGCAAGTAATCCTCACCATGTACATGCTACAATACTCACTAATGAACTCTGACTAGAACCTTGATGCACACGAAGGATCCCATAGTACACCAAAGAGTGTTCGCCCAAATATACCTAGATCCCAAATCCAGAATAGAAAACTGCTAGGAAGAATATCCTCAAACTTCTACTGCTCAACACTGATCCCAACTCCACCATACCAGATGTGATGAAGCAATACACTGGGACCCATCCAAACTGTAATGCTAACTTTGTCACCACCTGGATCCCAATATAAACGGAACTCACATCCATCCATCATGAGGAGGTAAGAATATCTAGAAGCATCTGTTGCACAATATTGCTCCATAACCTCCGCTAAACTCTCATGGATGTGATATCCACCTGTGTCATCATGCTTGCTGACATCATAATCCCTCTATAACCATGTATCCACAGGTAGTCTCTATGATAAAGGAGCATCAAACCTTGCTGGATACACATCAACATGATGGAAAACTGAATACCGATCTTGCAAGCACTCTCCCGCTAATGATTGAGTCGGGTACTTGCAACCACTAGTTCCATCTACTAAAAATGGTAACTCTCCATCCCAAAATAGATGGTATACACTCTGAGTCAAACCATACTGATGCATCAACAAATCCTCCATGTGTGGACCAGTGGAGAAGTGATGAGTACTCCTCACAATGCAGTCGCGGTAAAATGATCCAACCTCTGTCAATGGCTCATCACTAACAATACTAGAATTTAAAGATGGCTCGTGCCTTTGATCCTGTAAATCAGACCTGTGTGATTCATGAATGACAATCCTTGCACATGAACTGAATTGGCATCTTCAAAATGATCAAAAGTCTCAATAGCAATTGCTGATACAAAAAAATTAGGGAGCTCAAAACCCCCGTTGGTTTCATATGGGGCCCTTTCTTCACGTGCATGTCCCTCAACATGATATTCTTGTAACTCTAACTCATAAAGTGGGTTAACACAAGTCACTTTAATATTATAAAGTGTGTTAAGTGAATAATTTAAAGTGGGAATATATCTTTTATCCCACATTGGCTAGGGAAGTGTTTGAGCTCTCATAAGAAAAAATAAATGGGGACTTAAGAGCTCATTCTCATAATCCAGGAATTGATATTTGTTTTATGTGATTATTTGGTAACATTCAATGAAATTAATCATCAAGAAGAGAAATTACTAAACACCAATGGATTACTTTCTTTCCAATGAACAAAATTATATTTAAATATTGTATTTGTTGTCTAGGATCTATAACAACATTTAAATGCTAAGATCTCTGCTCTAGGCACATTACACTAGCATAGCCATTACACAACCATTACAAGACAATTGAAACAATAGATTTGGATATACTTTCTGAGTACACTATAGAACTAATTTCACCACACAGGCTGCTCAAAAACATCCTAACAAGACTGTAACAACTCAAACATTTATGTCAGCTATACTAATATTCAAGGGAAAGTGTATAAGACTAACATGGATGCTTCACATTGTTTGATAGTCCACCATGCTTAATTCTGGGCAGTATTGACACTGGTATCATCTTATTACATACTTATTTCAGACTCTATGATTGTCTTATAAATGTAACAAATTCTAATTACAGACAATAGTCCATATCACACTGGTTTCCTGATTACCAGCAGTAACAATCCTCAACATTAATAAATTCTCAGTGTAAGGAAGGTTGAAAGATGCAATATAATATAGACTCAGACTTGGTATAATATCGACCCAGTCTAGAAGTGGTTGCCGCAGTTACATGAGTTCCCGAAATGCCTGAACAACAGCTATAGACACCTCCTTTGTGATTGATTCCCTTGAGAATTGGTACATCAAGCCTCATACATCTTAGAAACCTCTTCCAAAGTCCTCTAACAAAGCCCACATTCAAATTTTAGACATGCCACTGTAGCGAATCACTGTTCACATGGGTATTGTTCACGATCACTGTAGCTACGACACTGTTCACGAATATTGTTCATTGATTTCAAAACTCACCAATAAATTCAGATGTGAACTCCATTTGAATCCACCAATCTTGTAGGAATGGGTTTCCATCCAAACCTTCTTGGTTCTAAGGGTTTCGTCCTCAGAACAACCAAGTCATTGATTTCCAACAACCCTAGAGAAATAGCTTCAATATCATATTCTCATAACACATCTCAAATGAAAGGATAACCTTGCTTATATAGTTTCTTAAGTTAGTGAATGCTTGTACTTTTTGCAATGTGGGATAAAACATTCTTTACTTTTTAATTCCTCTTTATGAAGTAGCTTCTCAAACAAGCTGGAGAGCTTTATGAATTAAAGTGATTTTATATTGTCAATTTATAAAGTCACTTTATGAAAATGTCTTAAATACATTTTAACACCCCCCCCCTTATGCCAACATATCATAAAGTCATTTAATGCTATAATGGCCCCACTCTTAATGACATTTTATAAAGTTAAATAATAACTTTATAATATAATCATTAGCAATTAAATGCCATTATAATTTTAATATCTCATTAATTACTCATTATCTCTTTGTCCCATCCGAACCCGGAGGTCAACCATTGTTCCCACTATGCATCCAACTGCCTTACTAAAAATAGTAAGGGTCCCTCTCTAACAACCACTATTTTACTATAAATAGTAAATCCCTCATTATTTGATCAAACTAGTTGTGCAAGGGATCGACATTGCAATCATAGCCTATCCAAGTGCCCTGCTATAAATAGAAACCATGACTTTCCTGAAATGATGACTTACTATAAATAGTAAGTGTGCCAAACTAAACCAAATGAAGAGCAATCCTAAACACTTCCGACCTCCAGAATGGGAATAAGCCTCTACACTACCAACTAGGACCCTCTAGCTATCAGTCTTACCCTACGAGGGCCAATAATAGGCTAATCCAAACATAAACGATATCATCCAAAAAAGGGGACATTACAACTGTAATGTCCCCTTTATAGCATGGTCATGTTTACCGATGGTTTAGCCTATCACTGACTCTCGTAGGCTAATACAGATGATTATAGTGTCTTCTGAGGAAAAGTCTTGGTTAGCTGAGGCTTGTATCTTCTCCAAAGTTTAGTGATTTTCAAATCTGGCTTTCGTTTGGTGTCTCCAGGGGCCCGTTTGCTATACTTACTATTTATAGTAAGATTGAGTTTGGTTGAGAGGGACCCTTATTATTTTTAGTAAGGCACTTGGTTGTATTGAGCTTTGCAGAATTGACCCCAGTTTCAGATGGTATGATGAAATATTAAATATTAAAGGAGATATTAATGTTTTATTGGTTCGAATAATATTTAAATAATTAAAGGTGTTATTATAAAGTTATAACTTAACTTTATAATGAAGGGTCAAGACATCATTAAAAGGGGGCCAGTTATTGAATTAAATTTGGGGCGCCTATTCCAAGGTATTAAAAGGTGAAATATTAAATGATGCATATGTAATAACATTTAATTATTATTAAATGTACTTTTTGGAGGGAAATCGACTTCTTCATGAAGTTATATATTTTCAGCCTTGGGAATTGAGCATTCATTTTGGATTGAGCATTTGTTTTGATGAGAATTTCTCTAGAAGGAGAAGCTTAGGGTTTCTGTCTCTCAAGCCATTGGAGAACGAAAACTCGTCAATGTTGAAGCAATTTTGAGGTTGTGCAAGACCGGCCAAATTATTGCACGAGGTTTGGCTTCATTCAAAAGTCAAAATAGAGCAAAATTGGTGAAGTTTTAAAAGGGCTTTGAAGATTGATCAATTGTAGACTTGAAGTTTCATTTGGCAGCCACTAAAAATCAGAACTAAAGCATTTATTTCTAGATATATTGGCTGCTATAGTACCCGCTACAGTAAACGCTACAGTGCATGTGAACAGTGTTGTGCTATAGTGCCACATGAACAGTATTGCACTACAGTGGCATTCAAGTTTGGAGGGTTTATTCCTGCTAATTTATTGTTTTTTGGGCATCTATATTGTTGGGCATTTCTTTACCAGGTTTGAGTAATCAGAATACATGCTTATTTCTTGTTGTATCAGTTCTTATGCAATGCACAAAAAACTTTTGTATTTCTGAGTATTATGATTGGAAAACCTTTGTATTCTGGCTACCAGTTAATCACAGAAAAGTGTGAATTAGTCTGAAAACTTGTGCTACTATTATCACATTCTGGAGTGCTCATAAATTCCTTTCTAATTGCTGTTAGTACTCATAAAATGTTTTGAATCAGTCCCATAATTGTTTGTAGACAAAAATCAGTATTTATAAACTGCTGCAGAAAAACTGTATGCTGTTATACTAGTGAATCACCTTAGAATATGAACTGAGCATTGTATTTAAAGTTGATTTTGTTACCAATATCGCCCAGAATTAAGTATTATGGTTCCCTATGGGATGTAAGAAAACTTTGGTACTGTAGATTTCTTTTAGTAGTAGTGGTATGATAAATTAGTCATAGATACATTTATCAAAGCTTGTAATCAGCTTGTAATGAGTTTATGCATCATACAATAAAAGAGTTGGAGTTGCATATCAAGTAATTGTCTTTGGCTGTAGATGATAGTTTCAATCTGAGTCTGAATCTGATTATGCATGCCAATTGTTCATAATAATGTCTATCAATTGAAGTGTATATTTCATGCCATTTCAGCCATAGATCTTCATTGAAAGTTACCAAAAGATTATTGCATTGCACCCTCAGTTAGTTCGGACTTTGGCATATGTTATTAGCATTTCATTTCAGTTATTTTCACTTTACTTGGCAATATATCATTGAAAGTAAAATCTTTGAAAAATCAAGAAAATATACAAGGTAGAAAACTTGGTGTTAGCAAGTGTCCACCTGGGGTGGTACATTACAGTGGTATTAGAGTGGTCTCCTGCCACCCTCTTGGGTTTGAAAATGAAATTTATATTGATCATACAATGACTTTCGAGTGACCAGTACTCTTGCATTGTTTCAGTCATGGGAAAGATGAAGTCCATCGAGGAACTTATAGTAGAATTCATGCAGGCCTTTCAAAACTATGATAAGAATTTGACAAGGCTTCTACAACATCTGAAGATATTGGATCCTTTGTTTGCAAAAGAAAGGAAATAAAATGCTAATGCAAATGATTCTACCAATACAAAATATGCATCAGGGAAGGAGGAAGTCCTTGGAGATGTCAAAAACATGACACTAAGGTATGACAATAATTTTGATTTTTGCAACTGTAACCAAACTATTGAGCACAATTATGATGTAGATGTGAGGGTACATGAGGAAAATATTGAGGAAGGATCTACAAATATTGAAATGCAAGATGTGAGTGTCAAACATGAGGATGTGGTTACATCCATCATGGTTACAGGTGCAGTTGATACAGATGGGATGAGTGCATTGGTTGAGAGTTGCAGGGAACCACATGTTGCACCTAGTTCTCCTAAGGTTAGTCCCATGACAGGTGATGCAGGGCAGATTATTGATAGTTCTTGTGACATGGTAGTTGATTCACTGGAGAGTTGTGTGACAGCTCATTACACTACTCCATCGTCTTCACAGGAGATATGCAGAATATCATCTGGTGGGGAGATTGGTTCTCATGTTGATTTGCTTCCCTCTCCTAGAATGCAAAGCATAAAGAAATACAACTATCTAGGATAAACAATTCTTCAAGTAATTATCTTATTGCTCAATATTCAAAGAGTTTAATTGATTACAATCATACTCGAGATTATCATGAAACATGTAGCTGTTGTTCGCAATTTACAGCCAAAAGGCCCCACAAAAACAATTTGATTCTCCAAGAATATGCAGCCCGAAGAATGACAACCTTTAATGTTGAGAAGAGTGTGCAACTTTGAATGTGTTATTGATGAAGTTGCAACTTGATCCAACTCAGCCGCCACCAAAAAGATGAAAATCAGATCATATAACAATAAACTGGAAAAGCAGATTTCATTTACTTTGAAACCCTTGATTTATTTCTATAGACTAATTACTGATTTGTCCCACCATTTAATGTTGCTCCCAGCAATAAATAACCCAGCCGCCACTAGTAGAGGAGGAATTTGGCCTTAACTTGAGGCATTATGCCCTAGGTAACAGACGTCCCAAGCCACAACTGTATGGCCTTGCAGCAGAGTAAACCCTTCACAAACTCAATACAAAATGCTGTCAACTGAAGGTATTTGTTGTAGGTAATCAGTCATTCAAATCTGAAATAAAAAGTATCCTTTCAACTTGCAAAAAATACACCAATAAGCTCAAACACTGTAGAGTTACTTTTCACGCATTATTGTTCACGCGTCACTATTCACGCATCACTGTTCACGCATTACTGTTCACGCGTCACTATTCACGCATCATTGTTTACGTGTTACTATAGCAACAATTAAACATTTAAAATCTTGTATAGAATGGCTACCAAGAAAGAATCTCCAAGTCTGCTATAGATATCTCATCCAATCCTTCAAACCCTAGATGAAATCCCTCACTTTTAAGCACAAATAGAACCTCTATATGAAGCTCTCCCCAAATTCCAAATTCAATGGATATTTCACCACCTCAAATGGCTACAAACACTAAAGAAGTATCGTTCTCCAATGACACGAAGATTGAAAAACCTTGGCTTCCACTCTCAGACAAAAACTTCATCAACAACAATCACAATCCAATAATCAAAGAAGTATCAAACACAAGGGCACAGAGTGTTATTACATTGGTATCAAAGCGGTCTCCTGCCACCCTCTTGGGTTTGAAAATGAAATTTCTATTGATCATACAGTGACTTTCGAGTGACTTGCACTCTTGCATTGTTTCAGTCATGGGAAAGATGAAGTCCATCGAGGAACTTATGGTAGAATTCATGCAGTCCTTTCAAAACTATGATACCAATTTGACAAGGCTTCTACAACATCCAGAGATATTGGATCTTTTGTTAGCAAAAGAAAGGGAATCAAATGCTAATGCAAATGATTCTACCAATACAAAAGATGCATTAGGGAAGGAGGAAGTCCTTGGAGATGTCAAAAACATGACACAAAGGTATGACAATAATTCTGATTTTTGCAACTGCAGCCAAACTATTGAGCACAATTATGATGTAGATGTGAGGGTACATGAGGAAAATGTTGAGGAAAGATCTACAAATATTGACACGCAAGTTGTGAGTGTCAAACATGAGGATGTGGTTACATCCATCATGGTTACTGGTGCAGTTGATTATGATCGATCGTTTGTTGAACCAATTCAGGAGTATGATTTAATCTACTATTCTAGAGATTCATAGATGGATGATTCAGATCAACATGGAGTGATTGTGTAGTTTGTGAATAATACATTACTTGAGTTTGATGATGGTTCAATCTATGATAATCTACTCTTCAAGTTGGAAGTCGATCACACACCTGGTACTAGTTCAGGGTTGAGCGATAATCACAATATTTGGGATCTTTCCAGTGTATCAGGATTCCAAACAAGTCTCATAGAGGAGTTTAATAGTATATACTCGGTGAGGAGTGCCTATAGTTTTACTTTTGATCCACTGGTACATGATTCGTATTTGATGCACAATCCTTATGCACATGATGATTCTTTGGGTGCAGTCGAGGGGAGTAACTCAATACTGTGTGCAAAGTTACCATCTTCAAAAGTTGGGATTAGCCGCTGCAAGTACCCGACTCAGTTATTTGCAAGAGATTACTTGCAGGGGAAAAGGTCAGTTATCCATCATGATGAGATGTATCTGACAAGGGTTGCTACTTTAATGTCACAGGGGTTTCATGCGGATACATGGTTACAGGGTGATTACGGTGCCAATGGACATGATGGTCCGGTTGGATATCACATCCATGAGAGATGTTGCGTAGCAAACGCTTCCATATATTCTTAATTCCTTATGATGGATGGATGTGAGTTCAGTTTGCATCGGGACTCAGGGTTGACAGGGTTGGCATTGCAATCTGGTTGGGTTTCGTTCGTTGGCTTCATCACTTTTGGCATGGTGAAGTTGAGATCAATGTTGAGCAGCGGAAGATGGTTGGTGGCTTGGCAGACATTACACATCACTTCCCTTGGGATCCTGGTGGAGTGGTGTGTTCTTTGTTGTTGAGATTGCTTGGGGACAAGCAATTTCAGGGAGGGCAGATTGTAATGTCCCCTTCTAGTTGACATCAATTGTTAGAGGAGTTTAGCATATAATTCTGACCCTCGTAGGCTAATGAGGATGGTTAGGGGGTCTTCTAGGGATTTTATCGTCTCCAGTGTTCAGTGGCATTCAGTTTTGGCTTTCGTTTGGCGTTCACAGGACTCCATCTGCTCAACTTACTATTTATAGTAAGTCAGGAATGGATAGAGAGGGACCCTTAATATTTTTAGTAAGGTGTATGGTTATATGCAACTCCATTAGCTCAACTCCCAGTTCAGACGACACTAAAAAATAATGAGTATTCATGGAGGCATTAATGTTTATTTGGCTTAAATAAACATTAATTATTTAAAATATTATAATATTAAGTTATAACTTAACTTAATATTTCAAGGGTCAATTTATCATTAAAAGGGGGGCCATATTATTATTTAATTGAGGGCGCCAACTTCAGAGAAATATTAAAATATTTCCTAAGTGCAAATGATAATTTTATTTAAAATGATTTAAATGGTGCTTTTTTGGAGAAAATCGCACCTCTTTAAGAAAGCCTTTAAAATGCCCTCAAGAGTTGGATTTTATTCATTATTGGATTGTGATTGTTGTTGATGAAGTTTTTGTCTGAGAGTGGAAGCCAAGAGTTTTAAATCTTCATGCCATTGGAGAATGATACTTCTTCAGTGTTTGCATCCATTTGAGGTAGTGAAATATCCATTGAATTTGGCATTTGGGGAGAGCTTCGTACAGAGGTTCTATTTGTGCTTAAAAGTGAGGGATTTCATCTAGGGTTTGAAGGATTGGATGAGATATCTACATCATACCTAGAGATTCTTTCTTGGTAACCATTCTATACAAGATTTTAAATGTTTAATTGCTGCTACAGTAACACATGAACAGTGACGTGTGAATAGTGACACGTGAACAGTAACACGTGAATAGTGATGCGTGAATAGTGACGCTTGAACAGTAATGCGTGAACAATAAATCTACAGTGTTTGAGCTTATTTGTGTATTTTTTGCAAGTTGAAAGGATACTTTTTATTTCAGATTTGAATGACTGATTACATACAACAAATACCTTCATTTGACAACATTTTGTATTGAGTTTGTGAAGGGTTTACTCTGCTGCAAGGCCGTACAGTTGTAGCTTGGGACGTTTGTTACCTAGGGAAAAACACCTCAAGTTAAGGCCAGATTCCTCCTCTACTAGTGGCGGCTGGGTTATTTATTACTGGCAGCAACATTAAATGGTGGGACAAATCAGTAATTAGTCTACAAAAATAAATCAAGGGTTTCAAAGTAGATGAAATCTGCTTTTCCAGTTTGTTGTTATATTATTTGATTTTCATCTTTTTGGTGGTGATTGAGTTGGATCAAGTTGCAACTTCATCAATAACACATTCGAAGTTGCACACTCTTCTCAACATTGAAGGTTGTCATTCTTCAGGTTGCATATTCTTGGAGAATCAAATTGTTTTTGTGGGGCATTTTGGCTATAAATTGCGAACAACAGCTACATGTTTCATGATAATCTCGGGTATGATTGTAATCAATTACACTCTTTGAATATTGAGCAATAAGATAATTACTTGAAGAATTGTTTATCCTAGATAGTTGTATTTCTTTATGCTTTGTATTCCGTTTCTATATATTCAAAACACAAAAAAGCAAAAAAACCCTTGTGAGAATACAAAGAAATTGCAAACACAAAAACAAAAAAATGAGACACAAAATCCAAGGCAATTTCTAAGGGTAAATTTCTAGTTAGATGATTATCAAATAATAAAGCCTATAAACCCAAACAACTACAAAGTACAATGAAAGAAAATATAAATGAAACGTTATACCAGATAATCGCTAAAGCTCCCGTGATTCCTCTTCGTAGTACCTTCTAACTTGTTGATTGACATGTTTCCCTCAGATTCAATGAGCGAGCAATCTAAAAGTAAAGCCTAAGTCCTACACAAGCTTTGAAGGATTTAAAGAAAATTTCTAAGCCTATGAGAAATAACGAAATGACTCTGTCAAGAATTCCTAAGACTTGATGAAGTAAAATGAAATATTGTAATATCTAAGTATGAGCGCAAGTCTGACTAGTCGAAAATGTGAGCAAAATTGGCATTTTATAGAAAATGCAATTTTGAATGGACAGACGAGATCGAATTTTGACAGAGACCTAAAATCAGCGGACGAGATCTAATGCGACAATCCCTAATCAGGGTTAGGGAAAAATCATTAAGTGAGCGGTCAAGATGCCATCTGAGAAAATCAAATCGGCGGTGGAGAATAAATGAAATAATTAATTAGAAAAATAAAGATTTTCAAAAATCAAGAAGATAAAGACTACTTGATTTGTGAGATTCGAAAAATCAAGAAGATAAGAGTTGAACTGAAGATCAGATTTGGAAAATCAAGAATCTGCCCGATTACTTAATTTTTGGAAGATTAGTTACCATTTTGAATTAAATTAATTTAAAATATGGATTTTACGTGATAATAAATAATCGATTTTCAGATTATTTACTAAAATGAACTGAAAGTCAAGAATGTGAGATCATTTTAAATAATTTCATTTATTTAAAATGAGGAAATGTTAAAACTGGAAATTAAATAATTAAAGATAATTATTTAATTTAGAAGATATGATTAATAATTAAATAAATAAATGAAATTCATTTATTTAATAATCAGGAAGAATAAAAATGAATAGAAGGTAATTAAATAAATTAATAAATTTATTTAATTGGGGGAAGACTTAGATAATTAACGACGTATTTAATAAATAAATAAAATTTATTTATTTAATAATCATGAAGAATAAAGGACATGAATTAATTAAATAATTATGAATTATTTAATTAATAGTCGAATGTGGACCAAGGACATAATTAAATGTCATAATTATGCTAGGATGAAAGTGGTAAAAATAGAGCTTGCAGGCCTAGGTCATTTTTATGTGTCTACAATTGTAATTAAAACATATGACATTATTTTGAACATGAATGCTCCCATTCATTCTAGATCTACATTGATTAGCTTTATACCAAAATCCATTGCATGCATAAAAATATCCATTGAAATATTGAACCATTCTACCATTGTTATAGCTATTCATCATTTGATTTCTACATGAGCACTAGCCTTATGACTAAATATTTTGCATGTAAAACATTGACCAAACAATATATGGAAGATTCTAATTCATTCTGCTTCTACATTCCATAGCCTTATGTCCAAATTTATTCAAAGAATAACATATACCATTAAAAGATGGGTACCTTTGTACATTTGGTTGTCTGATAGGTGGTCTTCTGACTTGATTCTTTTGATTCTAGATCTAATTTTCATTGCTCTTCTTGTCTTTAGTCTTCTTTTCAGGTCGATTTGAATTTTGATATATCTTTGAGATTTCTCCTATCTTAAACCCTAATCCACCTTTGTCTTTAGATCCTTTCTAATTTATAATAATTTCATCAATCTTTGTAGAACTCATCTTGAAGTTTTTCAATGACTCTTTTCTTTTTCCAGATTTGACCTCAAGGTCACAATTTATTCTTCAAAATTTGTATATTCTTTAGATTTCTTTTTACTTTGGCATTCAAACATTCTTCAATTATTTTTCCTTCTTCAACTTGCACCTTCAAATTGGTAACTGTCTCATTTGCCTACTTCAACTGCTCATTGACTTCATTATGTCTTTCTCTAAACTTCTTGATTTTCTCTCTTAATTTTCTGATACATTCATTTGATTCTTTGACATTTTCTTTCAAATCTTGGTTTTCACCTTCAGTTCTTTCTAGATATTCAAGAGTTATTTTGAGTTCTTTATGTCAACCATGCACTCTTCTTCTATAAATCCAACAACATGTATATCTTCTGGAGGAGTAAGAAATATTATAACAACCATGTGTTCAACCTCCAAGATCTTCCCCAAGTGGTTAATCTCCTTCCAAGGAACCAGACTCTGATACCAATTGTTGAACACCCAAAATACTGAGAAGAGGGGGGGGTGAATCAGTATTCTTTAAACCAATTAAACATTTAAACATTCATTGCACATAGCTTATTCAATTTAGAGCAAGGAAGGAAAGTATGGAAGAAACCATCAAAGAACATAACACATGAACACTATATTTTTACGTGGAAAACCAAAAATGGGAAAAGCCATAGTGAGGATTAGCTCACAATATATTAAAATTGGTTATAGCATATTATAGAAGTACTCATTGCAAGTGGGCTCATTGTCCAAGTGGACTCACTGCCCACTGAAAGCAGAAAAGATAGAAGAGATTGTGGCACACAACCAAGATTTGAACTATTACAATTGTGTCTAACATATGCATGAATTATAGTTCTATTGAAGCTCAAAATATAGACTTTAGACACTTCATATTGATTTGTATTAACACTTTGCTCTGCTCTGCATTCACCTTATAATCGCACAATTTGCATCAACTATACATCACATCACATATCTCTCACTTACAAACACCAAAAAATATCTTACATATATATTTGCTTCATCTACAAATGCCTATAAAATCAATTAGGTCAACCTAATTAGATGTACCATGTCAATTATACCTTGTTGGCTCAACATACATGCATACATACACACTTTGCACCAAGATCCAAAACTCATAACAACTCAAAATAGGTCGATATGGACCCATAATATCTCCCACATAATAGATCAATACATAATCAAACTTTGCAATACAAAAAACTTATTAGGTTGGCACCAATAATGACCTAATAATAGAATTTTCCAATTGTACATCCAAAATCAGACATGTAGACCTCCAAACTCTATGCCATTTGGAATACACACTCTACTGACACCTATCAACATCTCCACAAATTCACAAAGCCAGATTCAAATTTACAGAGAAGTATGGATTCACCAAAACATATGGGCCCTAAACTGGAAACCACATGTTACTATCAAATCGATATACTGTCACTCATAACTTCTTCACCAGATGCCAAATTAATATGAAACTCTAGATATAAACTTCTTTAAAAACCAAGAAAATTATATCAAAATCTTAGAGTGAGATCTTATATAGTGGACTAATGCGGACTCAAAAACCTGGATGTCTTGTACTCATCATTACCTATATTGACACTTAGTCAATTTTCCCTTCATCTATCTTCATGGGTTCAAACCTTATTGCAAATTCCCACTGGATTACCATCTCAAAAAATGCTCAAGATGTACAAATTGATCTGCATGATGGTATTCATACTAGAATACAATGTTGACATCAAACACAACATTGTAATGTAATGCACTTATCCCTCATGCTCATGTTGCTAATAAAAGAAACACTGAAAAACTACTTATTCTTCCAACACTAATAACAAAGCCTCATACTTTTCTACATTATTGGTACACTCAAATTTTAAGGACAATGAGTATTTATAGGACTTACCTTTAGTGATATAAGAATCACCTCTAAACCTAATCCTTCCTTTGAACATGCTTCATCAAAATACATAATCCAAAGGTCATCATCTTGAGTCTATTCTCTCACTTCTTCAGTTATAGGTGCAGTCATTCCTTTTATGGGTTGTGACTCTACAACTTTGAATTTTTCCATGTCAACATCAAAAAAATGTAAATGATCAACTTATTATAAATATTCAATGAGATTGGAGGACCTCTTTTCATTGTTTAGTTTGTCATCCTTGACATAATATGGATTATGTCATATGATAGATCCAACTGCATACTTCCTCAAATTTTTGTTGGCCACTTTCTTGACAAGAGCATTCCATACTGAGGTGAAATGTCAACAATATTTAAATTCATTATAACATCCTTTTCAAGGAATGCAACTAGTTTTAAATACACATCTTTCATTATTATAATAACTAGATCTTCCCTAGAATCCATTGCAAAGCATTTTCCAGATGGTTTACTCACTTGCAGTCCTAATTCCTTTATAATGACTAAAGGCATAACATTGGTGGATGCCCCTGAGTTAGTCATACAATTATTTACCAATTTTTCATTCACGTATAGAGTCACATAGAGTAGGTTAACCTAGTTTTGGCAAGCAATCAAAGTATTTCCCAAAAACACTTTTGGTATTTCACTGCTTATGCCATCAAGTTCAACCTTTCTTGAATTTTATTTACCCTTCTCAGGTGGGGTAATCACCTTCTTTCCATTAGAGGCTAAAGCTAATCCATTGAAAATCACAACTACCTTCTCCTTGTGCTCCTATATTCTCATCATTTCCAAGAGAGAAACAAATACCTTGATTTGTGACAATATTTGAGTCATAAAAACAACATTATACTTTGGAATATCAAAAACTAGAGTAAATTGGTCATTGGTCTTTTATTGCTTACCACCCGATTGAAGCTCTTGAACACACCTGGTACCTTTCTATTCTTATTCAGTTTTCATCTTTTGATATCTATCTTTGATGAGAGGAGAAACAACTTGATCCAAAGGCTTTTCATAATTTTTTCCTTTCCATGGTGCATCTTTGATTTTAGTTTTAAGTTCCTCTCTTTCCCTATAAGGGTGTTGATCCTTTTTATCATTGTTATGATCCTTAATGAAAATGCTTCCAACCTTACCTTGATCATTATTAACTACTCTATTTTTGAAATTATAATGGATCTTGACATGAGTAATTGTAGCAACAATCAAAGCTTTGATTTCTTCTTCTAAAGGCCTTCTAAGTATAATATCAAAACTAGAAGTCTCAACATTATGTATCTTTATATCTTCAAAAAAAAATAAAAATTGTTGGTGATAACCACTTGATTTGCATCTTCTATCATCCATTTCTATTTCAGGACATCCTTCATTAGAATAATAGTCATCAGTGTTAAAGGATAGCCTATTAGACATCATGTTCACATCATTCTCTTCACTATGTGAGTTGTCACAATCATCACATTGGTTTTTTTGTTCTTCAAGGGATTATGCCATAATGCATTGTTGGGAAGAATGAGTCAATTGATAAACTATGCACCAAATAATTTCATAAAAAAAAATGACACTATTTTTTCTCAAGGGGTCTGAAGTTTCTCTATTTTGCATCCCCTTCTGATTATTCTACATTGGCTTACCATTATTCCAATTTTTATTGTAAGGTTGATTTGAAAACCTTAGCATTCTTTCTTGTCTCTACATATTGGGTCTATCTTGAGATAGACATTTCTCATTATTTTCCACGTTGTAACTTAGATCTTTCAATGCATTCATGACTTCGTCTAATTTATCCTTAGGGGATATAACCTTACCCTGATGTCCTTTAGTGTTTTGTAAAATTTTCACATTACCCCTCTTACTGACTTTCTTAGAAGCTTTTTTGTTATTTTCAATGTGCATGGATATCGTGAAAGAATCCCTCAAAGACTGGGGGGTCTTTGTCTCTTAATTCATACACCATCTTAGGATCATAAGCATTACAATATAACACCAAACACATAGGTTCACTAGGTCTCATATATTATTGAATTTTATTAATGACCTTCATAAACATACTATTGAAATAAAAAACCATTTCATTATGACCCTTTGTGATGCTTGTAAATTAATTAATGATAAATCTAGGTCCAATCTTCTCAACATATTGTTCTTTTCACACCCTCTTGAACTCTTCCCAAGATCCAATACTAGCTTCAAGTAAACTTATGTACCAATCCATAACATCACCTTTCACAGATTGCATGAAAAACTTCATGACCACATCTTCATCCTCCACCTTAAATCATCAATCAAATTCATAAATTTTATAAGGTGATCTTCTCCTAAGATTGCATTATTCCTAGAAATTTGAGATAATACATTTCTAACATCATTTGAAAAAGCATTGGGATATCAAGGAATACTAGTAAAGTCTAGCTTCCTATATATTTCCAACTACAATGCCATTCTAATAGAAAAATTCCCTCCAATAGGATTCCTATGAGGATTACCTTGAGCATTTTGTTGATTAACAACATTATGTCCTTGTGTATTTGCATTCTATCCACCCACTTGAGCATTTACATTTGGGTTATATTGTTGGTAATTCCAATATTGTCCACAACCTCCTATATTTTCTTGTGGATGACTCACTTGAGGTTGTAGGTTATGTTGAGGTATATTTTGGTTCACTTGAGCATTTATTTGAGCATAGGACATTTGAGCAGTACTTTGTTACTAAATATTTTGTTGGAATTGAGAATTTTGTGTAGGATTTACCTAGGGATTTGTTGTGACACCATAATTCATAGATGTAGAAGTTGCATAAACATTATTTGGTTGGGATACAAGAGGTTGAGAAGTTGTTTGAAAAATACTACCTACACAATTGATATTTGAATCATTTTGTGATGAACTAGTTGGAAAAGTACTAAGTACTACAAGATTATTCCAATTATTCACATGGGAATTGACAAGAGGTACACTCAAAGTATTTATAATTGTGATGGGATTTGATATTGTTGATGCAGAGGCACGACTAGAATGATAAGAAGCCTTTATATTCTCAACTATTTTCTTCATATCATCTCTTAATTTTAGGGCATCCCTAATTTTCATTTCTTCAAGTTTGCTTAACTCAAACTAAAGATCTTTTACTTCTTTCAATAGTTCCTCCTCAATCTAAAATATTCTTCCATATTGTGAGGTTTGTGGAATATTTTGGGAAATACTTGTACCAATACTAGATAGGGTATGATTTCTATAAGATAAATGAGTTTCCTCTTATTGGCATAGGCATATTAGGATTAGCACTTTGATTATGGATACCATGTATAATTTTATAATCCTTTTGGAGTTGTTACCTTTTCCTTATTTTCTCAACCATTATTTTAAGTATTGTGAGGATAATACCTAACATAGGTGTTGTTAATGTTCTTTCCTCATTCATCTCAGGAATATTATCAAAACTATCATCACTACTTTCATAAAAAAAATGATTCCCGGGAGGAGTTGACTTAATTACATCCTTAGCTTTACATGACTACTTTGTAGTTTGCAATTCTATTTCAAGCTTCTTTGAAGGATTTTCTTTAAATAAAGATATTCTACCATCCATACTTTCTTGGTAAAATTTCATTTTACACTTTCATTGATAAGGAGACTTTCAAAGTCGCCACCTACAAGGGGAATTAAGATATACAACTTTTTAGAGAACATTGTGAGAAAAAAAATGACTATCGAGAATAGAAGGAACTTCACACAAATATACTTCAAATAACTAGATATTTTTACAATGTAATTAAGTTGTTTCCCCAATAGAGTCACCAATCTATTGGTTGGCCAAAATCTGATGGCTAATAAAAATTCTACAGTTACAATATCAATATCTTGGTTTCCAATGTGACCAAAGATTCTTGAGACATGAGTTAATTCTGTAGAAGAGTTGCCAATCTATTGGTTTATTTTTCAGATAATTCCAACTGGTTCCTAGAATAATCTAAATGAATAGCCAATTTTCTTATGCTCAATTATTCTAAGGGGTTGGTCAAAAAATAGGAGAAAGATTTTACAATTTTCTCCTCTACACTTTAGGGTTTGCAAAACCTAGGAGGGTGACCCTGATGCAATACTTGATAGGGTTTCATACAATTCATGTGGCATTTTGCATTTAAATGGATATGTTCTCTTTTATGTAACCAAGACTTTTAGATAAACACACTTGAAGGAATAAATTCTTGGAATTCTTATGCAGTTTGGATTTGAGAACATGAGAATAACATTATGAAATAAATATAACAAAAAGGGAAATTTGATTTTAAAATTGGTTGATCATGGACATATAACCAGAACATTCATTTAGACTGGTGCCTTAGACGTAGGAAATAGAGTCAAAGAAAATATAATTAAAACCCTAAATAACAGTATTTGAATTAGTTCTATGCAAGATTAGTATCAATTCCTCACAATTGACACCACACAGAATTTATAATCGATTATTCTTAGCAATCCCTATATACATTCATTATAGTCAATATTCCTTATATAGAAAATTAATCTAATCCTTGAATAGAAGCCATAAAATAAATATATAATTGCAAAAAGCCTTGCAAAGATGAAAAAAATGATCCTTGATCAATTTATATTCATAAGTAGTAAATGTGTACGATTGGGGAGACAATTGACAAAAAAAATTGTTTTTGATTATTGAAAAATAGGTTTTGATGGCACTCGAAACCCATTATAAGAAGATTTTGAAGGGACCTAAAACCCTTCACAAGAAAAATAAGTTGCAAGGAAAATAATCAACAAACTAACCGAAGCCCATTAGCAACAAACAAATAAAGGCATTCAAATCAACTCAGGCTGCAACAAATAGGTTTTGAAGGGACCTTTAACCTTTTACAACTAGGTTTTTTACAAGGACCTTGAACCCAAAAAATAATCAGGTTTATCAGGGACCAAAAACCCAATAGTCTACAACCGCTAGACCACCGCAAACCATCCACTCAATGTAAGCAACACTAAGCCAAAACAAAGAGGGCAACAATAGCCCCCTTTCAGAGCCAACATACCACCAAAGAATTTAGATAGCTTAACAATGCATAACACCCTTAAACCCCCATTTTCCAAAGCAACAATCACATCCAAACTACCCACCTTGAAAAGAAAGTAAGAGAGCACTACAAAGCACTAAAAAGCAATAGCTTCCTTGTAGCTCCAACCAACTTGATCAGCCATCCCAAACTCTACCTTAATAGGAGAGGGCTCCCCTCTATAGGAGGGGATGAAGAGAAAGTTGTCACCACCAAAGCCACCAATCTCCTACATAAACAAAATCCACCTCAATAGGAACATGTAGGAGAGAAGTAAGCTCTCCACTAAACTTACATCATCCAACTCCACCTCAATAGGAGAGGGCTCCACCTAAATAAGAGCATTCTTCAACTCAAAAGAAGAAATCAGCTATAGCACCCAACAAAATCAATCACTCTAGTAGCACAAGCAATCACAACATCCTTAGGAACCACAAGGGAAGGAAATAGGAAGAAATCCTTATAGATCACTTTAGCTAGCAACATCAGTAACCCACACACTAGCAGCTAGGTCTTCAAGATAAACTCTAAAATCAACCCAGCCAACAACAAAAAAAGAAAATATATAGCACATATTATGTTGGGAAATAAATGCAACTTTAAAAATATCCTGGAGCCAACATAAATAGATGAAGAATAGGGACAACATAAACAACCACCACCACCATAAGAAACTTGGGCTAGAAAAAAGAATAGCCTAGCCAAAGAGCAAAAAACAACGAGTAGCCACAACCACCAAACAATCAGCTGAGAAAGCCCAAGGGGGCATTGGGAAACCAAAAAGGAAGGAGGGAGAGAGCAGGCCAACACAATGAGCACACCAACTGCCCCAATATGCCAATCAGGACCAAAGATAAGCCATTCCATAACCAAACCCTCCTCAAAGGACCCAAATCACACAACAAAAGAACTCACCAGCTGAAAAAGATAACAACATAAATAACACACCAATTAGAAAGAAAGCTCAACAGAAGAAAATTGTCACTCACAAGCCACACCCATGCCACAGAAAGAAAGAAACTCTCCAACCATTCATACCACAAAAAGAAAAAGACCTCCCACCAACCATCTGCAAATGATAGAGTTGAAAAAGTGGTGAACAACCAGAAGAGAAACCCTTAACAACATTCACCAACAACAATTCGTCCTCCATCAGCTGAGAAAACCCAAAGGGAAAAAGGGTAACCAAGGAGAAAGGGATCATAGAAAAGGCCAATATAATGAGCACAATGACTGCCCCAATACGCTGATCCGGGCCAAAAATAAGCCATTCCAAAACCAAACCCTTCTCAAAGGACCCAAAGCACACAACAAAGGAGCTCTCCAGCTGAAAAGACAATAGTAGAAACAAAACACCCAACATAAGAGAAGTAAAATAAGAAAAAACTGCTACCCAGTCATTGGCCGTTTATGACCCCTCAACAATCTGCAACCCAGTCGCTTCCTTCATGCCACCAAAAATCCAACTAGTTGAAGATAACAAGCTCTCACAACCTCTCAACTTCATGTTATGCCATTCCATACTGCAACCTTCAACCAAAAAATCCAACAACAAATTGAATTGCCAAAAATAACCTCGTTGCTTCCATGCCGACACCAACAAGCCAACCAACAGGAAATGCCAACCACAACCCATCCACCTCATCTCAAAATAAACATCTCACTCACCCTCTACAGCAGAGGAATTCAAACTCCTACCCTTGCTCTCGTTCCTGCCTATCACCATTAAGATTCACATTCCCAAGATAGTTACAGATTGCAAAAAATTTTATAGTATATTCATGTGTTGAAATAGTATTGTTATGCAAAATTATCAACTATGTCAATATTCTTTTCCAAGAAAACCTAAAATGGACATATACAAACCTAAATTATAGACACTTTTCTTACAAAATTTTCCAAGATCCTTACAAAATGGCCTCAAATTTCCTTTTATAGAAACAAGGGAGAAAACAAGCTTTAGGCCATGGATAGATGACATTTTCATTTGACAATCTTGTCCGAGGATCAAATAGAAGACAAACAACTACTTTGTAAAAGACAACATTTGTTAAGGCCACTGAAGCAGATATTTCCTAATGTAGCAATAATGAGAAGACGAATGATTATGCACTAAGACTTCTTTCTCTGATTTGAGAGCGTATTACCTTTAAGGACTATTAGAGGTGATGTTGATGAACCACAAAAGGACAAAAATGTGTTAAAACTATAGGGATACAAGTGGATATCTAAATGCCAAGTCACCATATGATCTAGATTTTTTACAACTTAGACTTGGATGAAAAAATGATTCAAAGCTCAGGAAATTGATTATACTTCTCATCCCATGCCATATATATTATTTATGGAGGCCATTGACAATCAAGAATCTGGTCAACATTAGACATATAACGCAAATGCTTTGCACCCATGATTGCATTGGTTTCTTTGTTGAAGGCTTCCAAACCTTGATCAATATCAATCAATTTATCTAGAGAAGTTTTGAGAAAACTTATTTCAATTAAGGCATAATTTTTATCTCAATACTTTTCAAAATGTTTGAGCTTAGTTTTATCCTTTTGTATTAATGTAGCCATATATGCTTGCATCACTCCTGCTATCTTAGCCATATTAAAAGTAGGTAAAATTTTACTAGGTGGATTATTTTCATGTGAAAAACCATTATACATGCCTTGCAAAGATGTAACTCTAGGGACCCATTTATTCATAATACTCTCAAGTATATCTAGGTCCATAGCCACCCTAGTGATAACATCTCTGAGGTTTTTAAAATCCTTGCAGGACTCCTCTAATCTATTTAAAAAAATTAACATCACATGTGCCAAAACATTTGATACATGTATCATTTCATCACTTCAAATTATTTGAGCATTCTTCATTTGTTCTTCCAACTCCTTGATCTTCTCTTTAATCTCATCATTTTCTTTTATCAAATTTTCTACTGTGGTATTGCAGAAGAAGAACTTGTTGCTTGTGTGTTAGTAGGAGGAGGTGTTGCTTGATTTTCCTTCATATTCAATTTATTATATTATGGAGAGAGTTCTATGTGATCCTTTAATAGCTTATCATACCCACTTTTCAACTTTTTGGCTAGAGATTTACTAAATTTAGCAGTTCAACTACTAATGAAGTAGCTTCAAGGGTAGTGGTTTCTAATACCCTTTTAATTACCAAAACCCCTCTAATGTATTGTGTTTCCTCTGTAACTTGAGGCTTATTTGTATTTGGGGAAAGGTCTCATATTACAAGGGTTTCCCATTTAGGGTTGAACCTTGATCCTGAAAATGCCAACTCATTCTGCTCTTTAGAAGAGTATATCTCTTCATCTTGCCTCCTTATTGTATCAAATGCTATTGCTGAAGCAATGTCCCATTGAAGGAGCAATAACAACCTATTCTCCCTGACCATTCTTCTCCCCTCTTAATGGGTAAGGTTCCTTGCATCAAAGTTCATTTCAGCCAAATTTTCTTTGAGACATCTTCATATTTGTCAATAGGCACACCTGCCTATTCCTAATCAAGTTTTTGAATTAATTCTTCTCTTCTTAAACTTAAATAAAATCCTTAAATTCCTTAGATTTTACAAATTCGTCATCTGAGATGAATTATGTGCATGCCAATGTTGTGATATCATTGCTCTCATCCCTTCCTATTATAATTCCTATGCCTAACCTACTTTGAGACACTCTGATTACATTCTCTCTTGGGGTAGAGGGAATTTCCCAAATCACTTCCTCTATAGACACAGTTTCTTCTTCTTCATCAGGTCTAAGTGGTTAATCAATCAAATATGGTTTCTTAGTTCTTCTCCTCTTCTAAGGTTGTTCCCTTGGAGGGGAATCTTCAATAGTTACATGTGGAGGGGATAATGGTACTTGTGGGGAAGAAGGTGGTGGTACATGAGGAGGAGATGGTGGAGTAGGCTCCCTTATTATAGGTCCTTTAGACCTAATGAAAGAATAGACAAATGGATTTGTCTTGGGTTGATAAGTGGCCTCTCCTCAAGCACCGAGCTTTCCCAATTATTCTATCAATGTTATTTAGGATCATTTGGATCCTAGAAATTGGATCCCTTACTTCAACAAAGGAACCTTGATAATGCTTATTCTTTTTTATTTTGGCATCCTTTGCTTTTCTGAATCCCAACCATTTGATCTTTCTATCACTGGCCTCTTTATCATCTCTATAATTCCTGAAAACATCTTCATTGAAATGGAGCTAATGTTGGAATGTTGACCTTTTGATGTTGAGCTTGACTTGATTAATGAAACCTTCAGGATCAAAGGCTCTTGAAATCTCTTGGGCCATTCTATAAACTTGAACCATTGGGTATAGCTACTCCAATCCTTCCCTTGTGACTATGAAATCAAAGAAGGTTGTGGAAAATAGAAAGAAATACCCCTTCTTTTTCCCCTTAAGGTGGGCCTTGTTTGATTCACTGATTTTCCACATTACTTCCAAAA
Source organism: Sequoia sempervirens (assembly GCA_007258455.2). Classification (NCBI taxonomy): domain Eukaryota; kingdom Viridiplantae; phylum Streptophyta; class Pinopsida; order Cupressales; family Cupressaceae; genus Sequoia; species Sequoia sempervirens. The sequence goes on from VDFB02072665.1 coordinate 37,772, forward strand.
ATACAAGTTTGAAGTTCACATTTTTTGGCAATAAATGGGGACCAATAAGGCACCCATACACTCTTATGACCATGGAGTGAGTGTGGAGATACCAATCTCCCTAATTATTCTAAACTCCAAGCTTTGGTACCCTATTCTTAGGTCTTAGGAACTCCAAGATTTCCTTTAGTAGCCCAGCCTCTTCAACCACCAAATGTGTTAGTACCTTTCTTACAAAATGATGCTTAAACACTACAAAATTGGATGCATCACAATGCCTATCCTAGACATGGGTCCAACATTGGACACAAAGAAGATTTCACTTTTTGTCATCCATGTGAATTTGTAGGGCTTTATCCCATTTCTCTCTTCCTCCATTTAAAAACATATGGCATAGGAATGAGTACCATCTAAAATTGATCTCCCTATTGCTTTTCTTGATCTCCACAAGCTTCTTGTGGATGGCATTGGCAATAAAAGTAGAAAATTCAAATTCAATATTGACCATGGGATGCTAGATATTGACAACCATATACATGAGTAGAATTAATATCCTGGTTTGAGCATCACACCCCCCAAAAACTGACATAATCCATAGTAATTTCTAATAAAATAATCTTTAAAAGTATCTAGATTGAAGGGCTCCACCTTACTGGGAGGGATTCTTATAGATCTATCAAAACCCTCCAATCTATATTTAGGGAGCCAATCAACCCTAAAGTTATTCTTGTCCTTTTGGTACTTTTGTTTACACAGGTCAAAATCAATGGCCTTGTTGGTAGCCAATTTCAGGATAAAGACCTCAGAAATGAAGGCTTTATGAATTCTTCTCCATTTGCAGCTCTAACAAATCTTACATTTTTATCATAATTCATAGCTACATGTCTGATAAAATCTACATCCATGAAAATGTTAGTGACTATCAACTTCCCTAGGTCGTAGGTCTAGACATTTGAAAGGGGAGCCTTGGAATTTTGTTTCCCATAGTAGTGCACAAATACCTCCCATCCAATGAGAGAAAGTTCAACATCCTTACATTCTATGGAATTGTCAACCATACCTAATGTTGCACCATAACCATAGGATTTGTAGCCTTTTATGTTGAACCAAGGAGTTAAGCAATAAAGTCCTCATCAAATGGTCTTTTAGAGGTAGAGGGTTGGTCTTTTGAATGGCTCAATATTTCAATTCAGGTTCAAACTAAGGTTTTCTACGTCTAGTTTTAGGGTTTTAATATTCTCAAATGACAAACAAGGTATACAAGCTCTAACTGTAAACCGTAGGACTACAAATATTATGAAATTCACATATAGAAAATTACTTGTCCTTCACTTTTGGAAGCCACAATTTTTTTATGAAAAGCATTGGAGCTCTGCAAATTCTCTTGCCAAATGCTTTAGATGATAAATGAGTTGATTGTTGGGTTGGATTATAGCGTTTATAAAAGAAAGAATGATGAAAACATGGTAGAATCCATCTTTTCTGCCATTACTCTCAATTCGTGTGAGCTAGAGCCTCCAACTATCCACTTTCTGGTTTGAACATGAGTCATTGATTTCTAAATGAAAAGACAAGATTTGACGAATGGAGATGATTTGACTAGTTTTAAAATATTTGACACGCGTTGAAAGATCTTCAACCGATGAAATTATTCCATTAGAAATGGGACCATCAAAAAACACAAATCAGAAAATCCAACATTATTAGGTAAGCCATGTGGAAGCTTTCCCTTTTTAATTATTCCATGTAGGATCACTATATACACCATAAAAAATGGGACCAACTTGAATATAAAGCCACTATGAAGAGCTTGTGGACTGGCAGATTCCTCTTGAGGTTGCGCCACGTGTCCAAATTATGCCAACCTTTGATAGAACATCCATCGGGAACATTGAGAATACGCCACGTGTCCCTTTTATGCAATTCCATGAGCTTCATTTAGGTCTTCTTAAAACATGACACTTGTCTTCTTTCTGCAATTCTGCGGACCATTAATCAGCCCTTTGTAAAGCTACCTGCAAACTCGTAAAATGCCTTAAAAGTGTACCACGTGTAATATCTTTTGTTTGACGCCACGTGTAAGTTAGATGCAACAGTAGCAGGCATCTTTCAACTCGTAAGAGATCATACTTCTTGCCTTACCCTGGGTTGCTTCTGCAAGTTGTACCACGAATTAAGCTGAGCATTTTGTCAATTTCCATCCTTGTCCAATGCTTGGGCGTTTGGCGTTCTCCGACTGAGGCAAGGGAAGCTCGTGTGCGCGGCTGCAGGGGATAGGCTGGGGTGCGTGGTGGGTCCTGACGGCTGTGAGTCCCTTTTGGCTTTTTCACCCTTTTCCAGAGGAAAGATCTCGGCATCAGGAACAGGTGTGCCCCACCTTGTCTACGCAACTGTCTCTTGTCTTTTTCTGCTTGACATTTAAAAAAAAAAACCCAGCTCTTCGTTAAACAAAGCAAATATTCTGTAAACAAGTCAAGTAAACAAAACTTTCAAACCGAAGCATCAAACAGGGTGTGCCTCAAGGGATAGGGCATTTTGATGGGTTGAGAGTTTGATTGGTCCGGTGGGGGCAAACAAAGCAAATACTGTTACTGTTTTTAGCAGACCAAATAAATCTGAAACATTAGGTAATATGAAGTTGGAAAAACAGTTCGAATGGCAATACCTCAAAGGACATGATGGAAGTGGGGAGGGCCTGTCAACAGCAGGGAATGCAAATAAAGAAAATGTTGTAACTGGCACTGATATTATTTCAATTTAGACTTAAGCAAGTGGGTCAAAAGAAACCAAGTCAGATAGTGTTGAAATAATTGGAAAAAGGAAAAAGAGTACTTAGTGGCCTATGAATGGCATGTTAGCTCAGGGGAATTTTTTAATTCCTTTTAATTTTTCACGCCTCCCGATGGAATCTTCAACATTCACTGGGGCAACAAATAGCATTTGGGGAACATGTGTGTTAGGATGCCCGCAAAACAACCTTTTAAACATGGAGGAAAGGTGTGTTTGTGTAAATGCAAAACAATACAAAGGGATTCTAAGGTGTAGGCAAACACGAAAAGTGAAGTTGGCAAAGAGGGGCAAACTTGCAGCTATTCTACCGAGGTTAGAACCTAAGAACTCAACTATCACAGCAGAAAATCAGCAAGAGCAAACAGAACAATCTAACGGAAAAGAAAATGTGAACTCAACAACTCACATAGTCTCAGGCAAGAAGCAAAATGGAGATGAAAACATTCATGTAAACAAGGTGGTAGGGGAGGAAGTTAACTCTGATATTCACAGCCCCACCACAACGCCACTCATGTGGTCCTCAGATTTATACGTCAATGAGCTAATGGACATGAAGAAGAGACTCCAATCCTTGGAAACAAGAGGGCAATATGAAGGCATCAAAGTGAAAGAGGTCATAGAAGTCAATTGGCAGTTAACAAGGGAGAACAAAGCACCCACAACGGGTAAAATTCTCATGACTCAAGAAAATCAGAAAATCTTCAAGGCTTCCCTCAAAAATTTCTTTCAGGAATCTGAAAAAAATTTAACTTACATAAAGACACACTCAATAAACAAGAACACATTGATTCCTCTAGTGCACAAAGCTTTGGGTGAGTGCAAGAGGTCTAGATCCAAGAGAGGTAGTATGAATACTTTTCCGGCAAACCCGTGGTTCAATGAGGAGTGCAAATTAACAAAAAGGAAGCTTCGTGAGGGGGGAATGACAATAGGAAACAAGAAAGAGTATGAAAAGATGATACGAAGTAAAAAAGAAAAGTATGTAAGTGATAGAAGAATTAAGCTGATTACCCTTGGAAAGAATAACCCCAAATTTTTTTGGAAGGAGCTACAACAGAAAAGAAAACAAATGGAAAATAATATTACAAGCTCACAATGGCTGGACTATGCAAAACTTCTTTATGAGCGTGAGCAGGATAAACATAGACCCCCAATAATCAAGACAGCCACCGAACTCTTCACCGTAGAGGATATCAGTCAAGGCATAAGAAGGTTGGTAGGAGGGAAAGCACAAGATATTGATGGGCTACAAGCAGAGCATTTAAAGTGGGGTGTTGAGGTCCTTGCACCTTGTATTAGGAGCATTTTCAATAGGGTCATTCAAGAAGGCTTCCTAGAAGGATGGACCACTAGTGTTGTTATCCCCTTGCACAAAAATGGTGACATAAATAACCCATCAAATTACCAAACTATTATGATTAACCCTCTTATGGGGAAACTTTTTGGAAGCATGATTGAGTGTAGGATTAGCAGCTGGGCTAAAAAAGAGGGGAAAAGAGCAAAAGGACAAGCTGGTTTTAGGCCCAAACACTCCACTATTGATCATGGAGCTACCCTTAGATTTTTGATTGAAAAAATTTGGGACATTCAAGGAGATGAAGCATATTGCTGCTTTGTTGATTTTAAAAAATCCTTTGACACGGCCACTCGGAGCAAGCTATGGAAGAGAATGGAGGATTTGGGAGTTCCACATGAGCTTAGGGCGGCTGTTCATAGACTCTACGAGCAGGTCAAAGCTAAAATCAGAACCAATGATGATATGTCAGAATGCTTTGGCAATGACATTGGTGTCAAACAAGGTTGCCCGCTCTCCCCAACGCTATTTGGGCTTTATATTGATAAGCTAGAAGAATGGATTGACAAGGTTGGTGGGGAAGGCATTCATTTGGCCAACTTTGTAATAAAATTACTCTTATATGCCGATGACCTCATATTAATTGCTAAAACTGCGCTTGATTTGAGAAAACATTTGAAGGCCCTTGAAACGTTTTGTCAAGAGGTCTGGATGCAAGTGAACACTTCAAAAACCAAAATAATGATCTTCTCACTACGAAGAAAAAAATAGCAGATTGAATTTATCTTTGAAGGCAAGCCACTGGAAATAGCGGACGAGTATAAGTACCTTGGGCTTGATTTTCACAACAAACTTAGTTGGGAAACATGTAGAACAAAAATAATTCAAGGAGGTTGGAAAGTGCTGTACTCTTTGCAAAATAGATGTAGAAATGCAGAATTATGGGATTGGAAAACTAAAAGAATGCTTTTTGGTCTTCTTGTTACTCCGGTAATTCTCTATGGATGTGAAATTTGGGGCAGCAACATGTCAGATCAGAAATGGAGACAAGTGGGAAGGATACAAAAACATCTAATTATATGCAACCTCAAGCTTAAGACTGCAGTGCCTTATGAAATTTTATTGGCTGAGACCGGTACTTTTCCCTTGGAGGCCTCAGCGATGACTTGGTTATTAAGCTACCTAAAGAAGGTCCAGAATATGGAGGATCATCGATGGCCTAAGCTAATTGTGAAGGAGGAACTAACTAGAAGAAAGAACACATGGATAAAACTTAATATCAAATGGATGAAGAAATGGGATGTTGTGATGCATGAGTGTCCCAACACAAATGGAGAAATAAAAAATTATGTGAGAGAAAAATTTAAATATGCTATATGGACGAAAAAACAGGGTGTAAAAAAGATTATTATATCAAAGAATTCAATCCCACGAGGGACCATGAAGAAAAAGCCTATATAGGAGTGAATATCAAATGGAAAGCAAAAATGTTGATAGCTCAATTACGAACTAGTTCACACCATCTTAGGTGTGAAATGGGGAGGTGGGTGGTTCCTAAAGAAGAGTTGGAAAATAGAATATGTCATTTCTGTAACAAGGGTATGGTGGAGACGGAATGACACTTTATCATAGAATGCTTAGCATATAAAGACATCCGGGCCAGCTATGGGGATATGGTGCAGGTTGACAATTTAAATACCTTGTTTGAAGAGTCAAGACTCGACAAAACTGTAAACTTCATCATCAAAATTCACTGCAGAAGGGTTGATCTCGAATGGAGCCTCCATTTTGCCTAGGGCTGTGTTGTGGGTGGTTTGTGTGCTGCTCTTGGGTCCCATAGGCTTGTTTGGCCTCGTGGACGTCATTAAAATATTTCATTTCACTTCATTTCATTTAGTAACACACCTCTTGCAGTATGGCAGAATCCACTAAAAATGATGACAGTTGTCAATGCTTCCGTAGTTCCATGGAGCATTATTTCCTTAATAAAATATTCCTCATAGACTCACGAAATAGGGCATAAAAAGTGGTGGGGACCACATATTGGGTGAAGGCAACTTAAGCGACTTTTAAGCATGTGCTCCTAAGAACAACCTTAAGCTACTAGGGAATAAAGGGGCCACAAGATTAATAAAAGGGGGGGCATGAACATAGGACCCTAAATAGTTAAGAATTATTTTAAGAGTGGATCCAATTAGTAACCTATCAGAAAGGGTTGGTAAAGGCCCATAAGTTGCAACTTAAAGGTCAGGTAAGTAGGGTAGACAGTCAATGCAAAATTAAAACAAAATGTTATGGTGTTGCCTAAACTTACGGTGTCTAAATCTAAACACATGTGCATAAAACAATATTTTTAGCAAACCCTAGGATGAATAACTACATTTTGAAGGTTAGGACTTGGGGAAAAATTAGAGAACCATAAAAATGTGGAAAAAGTTTTGTCAGTATAGATGAATAAAAGACTAAGAGAATGAGTCCAACTTTGCACAATATTGTACTATTTATTGATATATATGTATCAAGCTTTTCTTCAAAACAAACACAAAAAGAGAAAAAAAAAATACGCAAATTCCATCATTACAATAATCAAACAATAAAATTTCCTAAAATAACAAAGAGTATTACTTTAAAATATTTTATTAAGAAATATGGATGACATGTGTAAGACAAAGAGTAATACAAGAAATTGTAATATGGAAGATAAAAATAAAAGTATTAGAAAAATTAAAAAATTTAAAATAAGAAATACTACCATGTCTAATAGGATACATAAGATAAAAATTATTACAATAAATTTGAATATGGAAGATAAAGACAAAAGTATAGGTTAAGATCAAAGAGTACTATTTAAAAGCATTTTATTAAGAAATATGTCATTTTATTAAGAAATATGGATGACATATGTAAGACTGAGAATAATACAAGAAATTGTAATATGGAAGATAAAGAGAAAAATATAAGACAAATTAAAATTTTTTAAATAAGAAATACTACCATGTCTAACGTACATAAGATAAAAATTATTATAATAAATTTGAATATGAATAGTAAAGACAAAAGTATAGGACAAGTTAAAATATTTTAAATAAAAAATATTGCCGTGTCTAATAGGCTACATAGGTGACTAAGAGATAAATAATAGGTGGCCTTAATTTTAAAAAATAAAATAACCAAATACGATGGAATTGATTAAAGAGGACTCTACACAGTCAATATAGCGTGTTAGATATGAATTTTCTATAGTTTAATTAAAGCATAAAACATGCATATTAATATTAATTTACAGTTAAAAAAATTTAATGTATAAAATATAAGCTATTAAATTTAAATTAGACTATACAAACTTTATTTGATTTTAACTTGGTACCGTTGCCTTGCACTATGATTACATAGATACCAATATCTACATCCACTCTAATATTTATAGTGTAAATGAAAATAACTAATATCATAAATATTTATTATATTATTTAAATTTATAATATTTAATTTATTTATAATCTAAGTTATTTTTGAATTGAATAAAAAAATTGTTATAGTTTGTTCATTATCATTTTAGAATCATATTTAAAAGTATTAAATGATTTAAAAAAATAAAAATTTAAATTTAGATTTTTTCTATTTTTATTTTATTTTATTATAAATAAATAAAAAAATAAAAATATGTTAATTCATTTATTAATTATTGTATTTTTTTATAATTCTAATATATTATTGATACATTGAATATTTAAAATGGAATATGAGTATTTATGATAAATTCATAGAGAATATGTAGAACATCATTATTTTATCATTTATTTATATTATAATTAGAATATCACTAAATATTTATGTGTTATTTATTATCCTCCTTCCAAAACTATTAGATTAGTCTACTTAGGAATTTCATCAAAAGAAGACACTCACCTAGCAAGCTCCTCAATGGTGTCTATGACACTAGCCTCTTCAAATAAGGCTAAAGATATAACAAATAAATTTTTGACAAAAACATCAATGCAATTTAGATCTCCTAAAAAAAAGTCAAATCCATACATTGGATTGAAATGCATACTTGCAACGATCAATTCCACACACATAGAAGTGAACCTAAACAACAAACAATTTTTTTACTCATTCTAAAACATTTATTTAACATAACAAAAATCTTGACAAATTAACCAATCAACTAAGAAAATCTTAAAAGACATATCTTGATGAAATTTCAACCTAAATAACTTTTATTTATTTGGCTCTAGGAAAATTCATTGCCAACAATTCACCATTAGAAAATTCACCGCCAACAATTCATGGCCATGACAAATTCATCTCAATTCACCAATTATACAACAATATCGGTTATCTCTATTATTATTTTGCAAAAAAAATATCAATGTCTTTGAATTATATATCCCGTGAATTGTTGGTGGTGAATTTTCCACAAGATGAATTTATATAGTTTTTCTTAATCAATGGTCCTTTGCATGAATTGCTGGTGGTGAATTTTCCAGACAATCCTCAATCCTTAACTCTATGTCCAAGAGGCTTCGGGTTAAAGACTCATGCTCCCATATAAAATAACTAAAAATCTTTGTAGATAATATAATATCCTCCATATCTTTTAAAAACAAATTCCTTAAATACTTAGATTAATTCACATATATAAAAAATACAAAAAATATATATATATATATATATATATTTTGTTTCTTTTCAATTTTGTATGAGGGGATCCACAATCTAAGGTCCGCATGATCTATAAACGTTAGAGTAATCTTTTTAAGAAATATATATTATTGAAGAAAAGCACTTTTAAGTCAGGGTTGTAAGAGGATCCTGAAGTCGCAGCATGCAGATGGCCTGCTGTGAAAATTTTCCGCATTTGCCCCGGGTTTTCCTGTCAATTGGCATCGCTATGCTGTTCATTACCCAATTCGTTCACGGCGCAACGCTGCTAATGTGCAACGGTTATACTAATACAAGTGCCAAATTCCGGAGTAATTTGAACATAGTTCTTAATAATCTCGTAGATACATCATTGTCAAATGGTTTCAATATATCTATCTCTGGCCAAGGTGCAGACAGAGCGTTTGGACTCCTCCAATGCCTGGGAGACGTAAACAGGAAAGAATGCTTCAATTGTTCACGTTAAGCAAATACCACCATCCGCAGGTCTTGTAATTATACCATAGGTGCCAAAGTTTGGCTGGACAAGTGCTACATACGCTACAAGAATTATCCCTTCGACGGACAACTAGATATGAGGGGAACTTCTGCTACCGATCCAGCGACGGCCTTAGGTGATTCTAATTTGTTTAGTGCGGCAGTTAAGGCGCTTTTCAAAAATCTGTCAGATGAAGTCCTTCGATCCCCTGATCGATTTTCTTCTGGACAAACAAATGCCTCTATAACTTACCAGACATTCGGTTTCCTCCAGTGCTGGAGAGATATAACTTCTGTTAGCGACTGCAAGTCATGCTTATCATTTGCAATTAGATATATGTTCTCTGGGACTGAGAATGGAACTCACCTTGGAGCTGTCACCGGCTTGGGAAGTTGCACGGCTAGTTACGATTCAATCGCACTGCCTCCTCCACAAAGTAATATGCATATACGTTTTCTTTTAAGCTATTTTTAATTATTCTGGTATACTGATGGCTTTGGGAAAATTTACTATTAGCAATTTACCGTCAGTAATTCACTTTCAACAATTCATCTTTATCATTATGATAAATTTATCTGTAGGAAAATTGACCTATAGCAATTCATTGCAGTAGGAATAATCCATTATCCATGATGATGAATTGCTGATGGTGAATTTTCCACGATAATAAATTGTTGAAGTGAATTATTAACAGTTAATTACTGACTGTGAATTTTCCTGAAGCAAATTGTGATAAATAATATTTACTAAAGGATCGATCTGCATGAACGACGACACAGAAACCCAAATCAACCATGGGTTTTGCTGATAGAGCTTGTAAATATTATGCATCTCCTAGATAATCAAAATAACAACGTTTTAAATGGGTTTAAACTTTATATTGATGTCTAAACATTCAAAAGTAATCCTGTGCAGAAAACGTCCTCAAAGAAAAAGGTTTATCATTTGGGGTATTCTCGGCAGCTTGTTGGTGGTGCTACTGTTATGCCTGTTTGCACTTCGAAGAAAATTAAAGTCTGCAATATTCGGGAAGGTAGCCATCGTAAAGGAAGGTAACATATACTGTAACATATGCACGGCACATAGATACGAAATTTTGATTTTTAATTTTTCCCTCCTCTGTAATGCTAATTGCTTATTTGGAAGGAATCCAGATACGGATATGGATTCGGTGTTCAGCCAAGAGCCTGAAATGATGTTAACTCAGACAATATCAAGGCTGCAACTAGAAACTTCCATGATGATAATAAACTTGGAGAGGGAGGATTTGGCTCTGTATACAAGGTAATAGTGGCTAGAACATAAACCCTAACAGACAATGTTTTCTTGTTTTGTACAGCAATAGTGTATATATTATTAAATTAAACATGGTTTCAGTTCCATTCTTCATGCCTGTTAAAGCAGATTATTTTGCTTTTAATCACAGATCTATAATCAACTGCAGGAATTTCAGATATGACTAGAAAATATTTATGTGCACTGATTGTTTAAAATATATATTTCCTCAACTATTTATTTGGGTATCTGCCTAACAACATTTATTAAAGATCGTGGTTTGCTGGTGTTCTACTTAAATATGAAATGATTTAACAGTTAAGTAATTAATTATAGTTTTGCTTTATATTAAATTTATCTATTAAACCTTGACACTGAACTCTGAAGAAGGGTCACTACAACTGTAGAATTTTAACCAATTCAAAGCTCTACTGGCTTCACACTAATTCACCACTAAAAATTCATCTCATGGAAAATTCACTTTTATTGTTGGAAAAATTAATCTTGAGCAGCAATGGATAGATGCATTAAATGCACTGTTAGTTGAAAATCAAATTGGAATCCATCCCCCCTGCCATGTCAGAATTTCTTGCTGACCAGTAATAACTCTTTGGCAGCCAATTTATTATTGGTAGGTGAGTTCAAATTTTGAGCCGAAGTTTTTTGTGTATTGGCTGAAAAGCCAAAAGTTTCATTGAATGTATATTTTGTGCAAGTAAGCAGACAGAGGTTTTCTGGGTGAGACAGAAAGAGGGAATGTTCAGCAGAACATAGTAGAAAAAAGAATGTTCAGGAGCATCTGAACAGTGATGTTCAGGAGTATCTACCGCAGCAGAAGTCAGTAAGCCTTGCGCCCGTGCGCTGAAAGCTATCCCACACAGAGCAGCAGCGCAGAAGCGTCAGTGTGCTGGAAAACGCACCGTCAGTGCGCTGGAAAACGCACAACTTCTGTAGTATACGTGTATAGAGCTTTTGCTTTGAATATTTTTATATGTAAACAGTTTTTTGAATGTAATCTTTTTCTGAGTGAAATAGAATATTGAAAATATTTCTGTCTCCTTGTGTGTCTGTCTCCTGCCCTTGATACACTTCCGCTGTAATGTGTTTCATTCTTTGCCCACAATAGGAGTTTATTTCTCAACACTTATAAATTGCTGGTGGTGAATTTTCCATGAGATAAATTTGTCCTGACAGTAAATTTTTCAACAATAAATTGTTGACGGTGAATTATTGACGTAAATTTTCCTAGAACCCACTTAATTATATTTCTTTTTACTATATCATCCAAATAACAAAGGACAAAATTCTTCTTTTTACTATTTCGCATAGAAGACAAAATTTCCATGTTGTCAGATTTGATATAAGCTTAAGTTTTATGTGTTATTTTATGTTAGGGCACAATGCTAGATGGAGAACAGATAGCAGTTAAAAAGCTTTCCTCAAAATCTTCGCAAGGAAAAGTGGAGTTTTTAAACGAGGTCAAGCTAGTGGCCAAAATTCAACATCGTAATCTTGTGAAGCTGCGTGGATGTTGCACAGAGGGATCAGAACGCTTGCTTGTTTACGAATTCTTAGTTAACAAGAGCCTTGACAAAATACTATTTGGTGAGTTTATTCCATCTCAACCTAAAAAGGAAAGTGATACAATACATGTTCTTTTCTAGGCCTATTAAGTTTAAGTCGTAAAAAATTGGTTCTTAATTATGGTAATTCATTTTCACGCATGGCTATAGATCCAGATCAGAGCAAAGAATTTGATTGGGATAGGCGTTTGAACATCATATGTGGAGTAGCTCGTGGGCTTTTATATTTGCATCAAGATTCTCAACTGCGGATCATTCATCGAGACATCAAAGCAAGCAATATTTTGCTTGATGAGAAATTCGAACCAAAGATATCAGATTTTGGCTTAGCAAGACTGGTTCATCAAGATGAGCCCTATGTTAATACAAGGGTAGCAGGAACATAGTAAATATCTAAGCACTGCATTTATTAGTTGAAGCAACGATGATGATTGCCCTTCTCAACCCCTCAATTACTACTAAAAAAACTAGCATAAATCATCTTCACTATAAACAACCAGTTTTCTATGGAAAATGATTATAATTAATGATATATGAAACTTATATTAGTGATATCAAGTTTCCACAATCTATATAGCTAATTCAAATTATCATTTTTGGATATGATTGTGTTTGAGATTTTTGCATGAACTTTCAGATCACACTCCCTGATCCATAGACTTTTTCTCCTCTATCTCTCTTTTATCCTGATGATGGATCATGGAATGTGATCCGAAACGTTGATGCAAAAATTAAATTGTTTTTGTTATCTTCAACTTTCAAAGAACAATATTTTTTAAGATAGTTTCTTATGTTGATTTATGAGCTAATAATTCTTTCTTGTTATGTAGTGGCTATATGGCACCAGAGTACGCTATGCTAGGTCAATTATCTGCTAAAGTTGATGTCTATAGTTTTGGCATTGTCATTTTAGAAATTATATGTGGAAGAAAGAACACTGATATTACATTATTCCCTGAATTTCAAAGCCTATTAGATCAGGTAAGAGAAATCTATTTTAATCTATTTTATTTATTTTTAAATTATAATTTCATTAATATTAACATGCATAGTTCTTATGTAGGTATGGAGATCTTATAAAGGAGGAAATATTGTTGATATAATTGACAAAGCAATAATTGGGAGTTTTACTATTGAACAAGTTTCAAGATATGTTCATATCGGTCTTTTATGTACACAAGCAGATGCATCACTTCGTCCACCAATGCTTAATGTATGTGCAATGCTTTCAAACCTTTCTATAACCAACTTACCAGCTGTCACAATGCCTGCTTATTTAAATGTACACCGTAAAGATGTTCCTGCACATACACAAGCATCAACATCTACAACTAAACGTACAAATTCTTTTGTTATGTCATTCTCACATGCTTCATCTACGAATCCTATTTTTTACCCATCTATCAATGATGCATCGATTACAGATTTGAGTTCTAGATAATCCCAATTAGTCTTTCTACTTTATAAGAAGGGTCATGATGTAGTTAAAAACTATAGAAATGGTTTGCATATCTATGGTGTTTAGTAAAATTTGGTGGTTTGAAGTTTGAAATTAATGAACCTTGTTAATGCAACTTGTCTACAAATTATTTAATGTATTTGATGACCGTATAAAGCATGGTGATATTAAATTGTAAATAAGTTTTTGTTTATTTTTTTAATTGGATCACAAAACAACACCATCATTAGTCTCTATCTCGATCTTATAAAAAATATTGGAAAATCTAACCACATAAGGTAGGAATAATAGCACTTGTAACATCAAGATTCTATTATCATGCTACTACTCATGCATTGTACAAAATATACAAAAAATTTCCTAGTCATGATTTTTCTACTCCCCTTAAATTTATTATTTGAGTTAGTCACTCTTCATCCTTGGGTAGAAATTTATCCTTCACCCACCCCAGCGATAACCATTCCCTTTCCACTCCGAATCCAGCCCTATGGGAAAATAGCTAGGCGTATTATGGCTAGGTGGGATCCCAATGGAACTGATATCGGAGCAAACCAACCAATGAATGCATGCTACTATAGCAGTGAGTCGGGTTGGTAATGGGAATACTGGAGCGGGAAACAGAAGAATGACTCGATGGAGGAAACATCGGGGGAATGCGAGAATGGTTGATAGAGATGTAGGGCTAATAGAGATACTGGCTTAGGATCAAAGGATTGCTGCAATATTTCTACATAGCTGTGAATCTTTAACTTCTTCTACCATATGTTAATTTGTTACATGAATTTAACATTTTTCCTTTGCACAACTGATAGCACTGCACGGTTGAAAATACTAAGAAATTTCAAAACAAATTCAACATCTAGTGGGTCAGTAGATCTTGACATTTGAAGAAAGAATATTAGTGAAAGAAACTCTTTTCTGAAATAATAGCTCTTGATTACAGACCTGAAATTGGAGGAGTCAATTCTTATTTCCCTGCATTCCTTTTTTACATCTAAACCTCTACCCCACGTGACTATGGATAAATCACAAATGCATACCTGTGCTGGCTACTATGCCATTAATTTAGACACCCATATTTTATGCATGGTTAATAACGGAAGGTTAATAGTCATTGCCCTTCAACAAGAAAATTATATGCAAGGCAGTTTGATAAGTTCTCAGATAAAATTATACCCAGAAACTAGATAAAAGCTTCAAACCCAGAAACTTGTACCCGCCATAAAATTTCTCTTGCTTCGTCCAATTATGGGTGACTATAGCAAAAACAGAGAATCATGTTCTGATAACAAGAGTCTATACATGCCTCTATACATGCCCACCAGAGAACCCTAGAAACAGATTCCCAGCCGATAATAGAGACATGTCTACGGTCAGCAAAACATTAGAAAACCATCAAAAATTTTCGACTGCTTACTTTTGATTTACCATTAGATTTTTTTCTTAAAATTTAGGGAAACCAGAAAAAAATAGATTTGAGAAATGACAATAATACAAACCATAGGAAAAGCCTTTTATTTCTCTGCTAGCATGGTTTCCAACAACCAAGCTATTTGGATTCAGCTGACCGAAAACATTAGTCTCGATCATTAGAGTTCGATTTCCCACAAAACCCACTTGGAGTCTAATTTCTCACAAATCCAGTAACAAGGAAAAATCCTGCAAATACTAGTAATAGATCTAATTCCTGTAAGAATTTAAAAAGATAAAATCAAAGACTGGGAAAGAAATATATACATTAAAAAATTTATATAACCTGACGGCTATTAGATTCTCAAGGAAAACAAATGTTAGTTTGAAAAGAATCAGAACAAATTAACATTGTGTGTAAGAAAATATGTGAATTAAAGTAATCAATAACACACAGATGCAATGTATTACATTAAGGTAATTTAAATTAACAAAACACAATTCGATAAAGTGACTTCTTAAAAATATTCCATCTTCTTTTATTCTTAAATGTCTTGATAATTGTGCTCTCAGATTTTAATTATGTACTAAATTATTGGGATGCCACCTAAGAAATGAGTAGCTTCTAAGCTAGAATTCAGAAATTATGGCTACACTTACATGATTTAATGATTAAATTGAATGATATGATTAAATGACATGATGAATGAGCTGTTGTATACAAAATGATATGAAAATGATGCAAAGTAGAATTAAACTAATGGAGATGATATGGAAATGATTCTAAATGTTGAATTTAAACAAACTAAGAAACATCTAAAAGAGCCATGATTCTAATCCAATTGCTAAACTATTCTAAATGCTGAAATTAAAATGAAAACTAATCTCTCAAATGCTAAGATGAATTCTACAGAGTAATGTTATGTAATCTTCTCTCATTAAAAAGTTGTAAATGAGCCTCTATTTATAGATTTCACTAAAGCATTAGGTGAGTTGGTAGCAATGGACGATCAGGATTAAGTCTGAAGAGATCGACGGTGAGAAATGAGGAGGTTAGAGAGAATTAAGGAAATTGTCCCCTTTAGTAGAACAATCTTGCCAAGTGTAGAAAATAGTCAATGAAAGGAAGAAGCCACGTGTTGATGATGTTTTCTCGCGTCAGCCAATGATTTGTTTTTGATGATAGATTAGATGATTTAGTGATCTCATGATAGGTGAGATGCACTAATGATGATGTTGTTTTGACCTCATGATAGGCAAGGATCAAAAATAGATGTTCATGAGATTTGATGAAAATCTCACTAGAACTGATAGGATAAGTGATTGATTGATGTTAAATTATTTTGCTGATTTGATTTGATTGATTGATGTGTTGATTGCGATGTTTTATAATGATAGGAGATGGATTTAGATAATCTTCAGTCCCAAGAGAGGTTCCCATGGACTTGGGAGATGAACCCACATTTGTCACAGGTTGATAGAGATATAATTGAGCGACGCAGATTATCCTCATTGATTGATATACCTCAGATTAGGATTAATCGGGGATTACTGACTGCATTGGCAGAGAGGTGGCATAACAACCACAACACTTTTCATCTGGCCACCAAAGGATGTCTACAAGATGTTACAAATTCCTGTGGTAGGTGATATCGTGACCTATGATCACATTGAGTAGGGAGGTACAAATGCCTTACATTGGATATTCCATGATGCCTATATTGCTGGGTATGAGATGCCTTGATAGGAGATGTTTGAGATGTATGCCCCTTTTGCTTCCATCCTTGTGGGATTTTTCAGTGGCTTCTTATGTCCCAACAAGAGGGCAAATGGATTATCCGTTGGTTGGGGTCGGACATTGGAGCAGATGATTCAGTTTGGAACCCGTTTCACTTGGGGTTCATGTTTGCTTGTGCAGTTATACCATGATTTGCACCAGGTAGTGTACCTCAGAGGAGCCGATTTGTCCATAGGTGTGATCCTCTTATAGACATGGGCTTGGGAGCATATTGTGGTGACACAACTAGAGATAGATAGATTTTGACCATTTGGGAGACCCTATGTTTATGGTTACGCCGACCTAGTTGTCCAACATAAGCTGCAAAAATTGGAGTATTGGAAACGGGTACTGGATGACCTAGATTCAATTACCTGGCAACTGCATGTAGATTGTGAGCAGTGGGTCGAGGATCATTTGGAGGTGCCCTATTTTATGACAACCAAATACCTCATTGGGCAGACATGCTTTATTATCAAGAGATTCTTGTTGCGGAGGGTGCTCAGACAATAAAACAAAGTTAAGGGGATACCTCAAGGATTGGCTATGTATGTGCGGCAATAGCAGGATGTGACTGAGTGGGGGCCCACATTATCTTATGATGCTACATGTGATCAGTATCATCATTTACACGTAGTGATCTGGGATTACCTTATGGATATTGTTGAGGGATATATGACTAAGGAGTACTCACAATATTTTGTTGAGCATCCATTTTTGAGGATTTCGAGACCTAATGAGCCAGTGCTGGCGTTAGAAGATGATGAGGATAGACCACCTAGATGGAGGAGGGGTAGAGGTGGAGATGAGGAGGAGGAAGCCTATAGTAATGATGGCGGGGATGATGGTGGTGATGATGGCGAAGATGACAGTGGTGGTGGAGATGGAGGAGGTGGTGCCCATCCAAGGTTGGATGTTAGAGTCCCTCGCAAGAGGCGATCCTTAGTGGCAGTAGCGTGTGCAAATATGGTTTCCCTCGCAGCAACAGTCTCACATTACAACATTGCATCCCTAGGTTCAAACCTTTTAGGGCCAATTGACATAGGTCTAGGGATAGCGACAGGCACAGACACACTTGTTGGCACAAGTTCAGGCACAACTCTTACAAGCCCAGGGATAGATACAAAGTTTGACAGTCGAGAGGGATGCTACAAAACAATAGCTAGCTTAGGTGGGTATGTGCAGGATCATCATGGAAAAAACGAGCCCTTAAGTGGCAAAAAATTCAAAAAAATCAGAGTTAGGCAACTTGACGTAATTTTTTTTAATAAGTTATCTAATATTATTTCAAAAATATGTAAGAATAGAATCTGTAGAAAATTGAATGTAGTTTCCTGGCTTCCTGGGTTTATTTAAAAAATCTGTTGGTGAAAATTTTAGAATTTCAATGTTGTAGTACTTAAATTTTGGGAAAAATAAGAAGTGGGATGTCACATTACAACCGCACAGCCACCAATAAAATGATAATATTTGTTTTGCCAGAAATTTAGAAATAAGTAAGAGAGGACTCATGTTCGATGTGATTGCATATTTTTTTGTAATTTTTTTAGTAAATAATTAATTATGAATTTTTATTACCAACTTTTTAAAATATAAAACTGGTAGTAATGGAGCCACCTTAACTTGGTCAAGCACAAGAAATTCGTTTATTTTTTGTATCTATAGTATATGAAGCATAGAATGTGGTATGTTTCAAATTTAAAAATCTCGATACCATTTGAAAGATATAGATGTTTTTCAATCAACCTATCAATTAGGACTTTAGTCATAATTCAAATAGAAAACAAATAATAATAATTTATTAAATTCAAAGTAAGGCATAATTTATATTGGTGGAAAGCCAAGAATCTCCTTTAAAAACCCTTTTCATTTCATCAATTTTGGGTAAGAAAAAAGTCATCAGCCACATACCCTACAAATACCCATCATATTGCCACTTTTTGGTCCATCATGATCATGCACATACCCAGGTGCAGGGCTAGGGATAGGTACATGTATAGGTACATGGCCATGTTATTGCTTTGATTGTGGAGAGGGATGCACTAAGGCGATGTGCAGAGGTTATCACTGAGAGATTTCAGTAGGCTGCAACAGCTACTGAATCTGTAGACTATTTTAGGGAGGTTCGTCGTACTGCACAACATGCCCAATTTTACAAAGACTGATATCATGAGCTAGTTCCTCCTGAGTGATGAGTGATTTTTGCATAGTCTCGATCTGGCAGGTCACAGTCTTAGTTAATTAGTGTAGGTGTCACATAACCATTTCCTAGAGATTAGAGAGATCCGGGTGTGGGTCCATCAGGTACACTAGGGGGTACAGGTCCAAGGATGCCATCACCATCTAAAGGGAGCACCACATAGCTCTAATTTTTTATGCTTTATTATGATGTGGACATGTATACATTGATACTCGATGATTTACTGCCATTTTTGATGATGTATATACCTTCATATTTAGATATCCTTGTACACATTGACATCATTTTTGAGATATATATGTAGCGAGGATGATGGTTGACCTATGTGTTTATGTGCATTGATCATAATGAATTCATTTAATTTCCTATTATATATGCTATGTGATGTTTTATGGTGGTGATATGATATGCCATGGATGCAACATGTGTTATGATTCTATGACATGTTTTATGAATAATGTTTAATATATGTTTTTTTTGTACTTTTCTGATGCAACTATGTATGATGCAATGGATGGATAATGGTGTTAATGAAGAAATGGACGAATGGAATGATTAAATAATGGTGGATTAATTCTACATGTTCTTATGGATGCATGCTATTATGATGTATGATATGCATGGTGCTCTGTGTTTTTGTATTTTCTGATGCAAATATATGGATGCATGTATGAAATGGATGAATGGAAATTTATATATGTTGGTGTTTTGTGATGCATGCTAATGTGATGTATGACTAGATGCATTTGTATGGAAATGATATGATAAATGCATTTTTTTTGGATTTTCATGATGCAAACATATATATGATCTAATGACTAGATGAATGCTTTAGAGAATGATGTGGTAATGCATCTGTTTTTAGATTTTCATAATGCAAATATATGATCTAATGATTAAAATGATATGATAAAATGACATGATAATGCTATGAATGATGTTCTAAGGCTCATGCATCTAAATGATCCTTTTGATAATGTCAAATGTACTCAATCTATTAATGATAGAAATAACATCAGAATTGGATAAATCTATAAATAACACTATAGTATCTAGTATGAATGCAACCTAAACATGCAACTCTAACAATGCAATGTTGTCATCCCAGTACAATTAATTTATTGTGCTTGGTATCATCATTGAGCTTTTAAAATGTTGAAAGTGAGTACAAAAATTGATGGTATAATTAGACCATGATGACCTGAGTACTACTTTCATGATGTTTGATAGTGCAAGTTAACACAAGTATCTAGGTATAATTAAACTGAGATGACCTAGGCATTCCTTGCGTAAATAGACAAGATTTAATCGTTTTCCTATGCGAATCTAGAATGTCATCAGTGATACTTTGTAGAGCACATCCCACGATGATTCACATAGTAGTAATGATCAACTCACATACATTAGACAAAGAAAAAATATCATTCTCGATCATAGCTTCTCTAGTTCTTGACATTCTTGAGTTGCTCCTAAGAAATGATGACAACAATCACAATGCAAATAGTTTTGAACATTTGTGTTAAAGTGATAAAACTGTGATTCAAAGTATTGTCACCAAATGAATTTTTTTTTTGATTAAGCTTGTTGTTGTTGGTTCAGATTATTGTTTTTGGTGCTCGTCTAATTGATGTTCAAAATTGTAGCCCATTTGATTGTTGTGTTTTCGCCATGTTGTCATACTGTTGTTTTTCTGTCACTTTGTAAGCTCAAAGATGGATTGTCCCCAATGAGTTAATATTTTTCCCCTAGTGGAAACAAACCAATTTGTTATGGACATGTACAATGATCGACAAGATAAAGTGAGACACGACTAGCACAATAGAATATGTACATGAGGCTCAAACGAAGGATGAGGATAGTGATAGTAAAGAGCCAATGATTGACACACATTCCCACAGAGGAAGAAGCCAGCCTGTCACAAATAGTGCTTGTTGCAAGGTTTTCACCACTTGCTTTTATTGCACTTTTTTAGATTTTATGATTTTTTTTGTATTTTTCTCTTTTTTTTTAATTTTTTTGTGTTGTCACCAAGATGCTTGTTTGCCAGGTTTTCACTAGGGCGACCATTTTTTCAGGACATTTTCTGATGTTTTTGGATTTTTTTAGGACTTTTTTTGAAGCAACAGATGAATCATGTGTAGAATTTCTTGAGATGGAGGCTATTTATGGGATCTTCAAATAGGTCCCCTTCTGGCATGGATAACTAGTATGCTCCTGATCCATAGACTAACACAATGAAAAAGGGGCCCAACCAATTTGGTTCAAACTTCCTCTTCTTCTCCTTGTCCTGCTGGTTGCATGGGTTCTCCTTCAATACCAGGTCTCCAACTTGAAATATTTTGGGTTTGAATCTATGATTGTAACTTCTGAACATCCATTGTTGGTAGGATTTCAGGTGGTTCACTGCATGTTGGTATTGTTCATCTAATAGTTCCTGTTTCTATAATCTAGATATCTGATAATCCTCATAAGAGATGATACCCTTTAATGAAACCCTAAGAGATGGAAATTCAAATTCAATGGGTACAATGGCCTTAGATCCATATACCAGAGCATATGGTGTGGCTTCGGTTGGTGGACGAATACTGGTGCGGTACACCCACAAAGTAGGGTTCAATTAGATGTGCTAATCGCGTCTTGCGTTGTTGACTATTTTCTTCAAGATTTTTAGAATATTTTTGTTAGAGGCTTCTGCTTGACCATTTCCCTAAGGATAGTATGGTGTAGAGAATCGGTGTTGGATATTGAAATTCTCACAAAATTCTTGCATGTCTTGATTTTTGAACGGTCTTCCATTGTTAGTGATAATGGATTGAGGGATGTCGTACCGACAGATGATATAATTGAGGATGAATGATGTAATTTTCTTTCCCGTGATGGTAATTAGAGGAACAACTTCAATCCACTTTGTGAAGTACTTTGTAGCTGTGATGATAAACTTGTGTCCATTTTATGAAGATGGATGAATTTTACCAACAAGATCTAGTCCCATTGACAAAAGGGCCATGTTGGTGCAAAAGGTTGAAGTTCTTGTGCTAGTGTGTGGATGAGGTTGCCATGAATTTGACACTTTTGATATTTCTTAATGAATTGGAAAGAATCCTTCTCCATGCTTGGCTAGTAGTATCATAAACGAAGGAGTTTCTTGGCTAAGGTTAAACTGCTTGAATGAGTGCCGCAAACACCCTCATGAACTTCCTGTAAAGTCATTTCAGATTCATTGCATTCTAGAAATCAGAGGAGGGTTTTGTCAAGACCTTTTCGGTATAGTACATCCACGATAAGAGTATGTCAGGTGGCTTGGAAAATGAAATTTCATTTTTGATTTCTGGACAAGTCAGGTGGAAGAGTGTTATATTTTAGGTAGGTATAAATTTCACCATAGATTGAGGCATTGGTATCGGCTAGGTGATAGATGACATGGGACTCGGTATCATCATAAGCAGGGGAAAATAGTTGTTCCACCAATAACTCATAATGAATTCTCTTCTCAAGAATTTGTAATAAGGAAGCAATAGTGGCCATGGTGTCAGTTGCTTTATTGTCCACTCTTGAAATTTGTTCAAATTTGATATCCATGAAGTATTTCTTAAAATCATCAATCATTCTTTTGTAGGGCATCAGTTTGTCGTCCTTTGTTTGATAATCATCATTGACTTGGTTAATGACCAATTGATAATTTCCATATACTTGCAATTGAACTAGAATTTTCCATTCTACAACTATTTTAATGCTGATGATTAATGCTTCATACTATGCCATGTTATTGGTACAAGGGAACATCAATCTGTATGATTTTGGTATGGTATCTCCTTGTGGAGTGAAAAATAAGATTCCTACCCTTGATCCATGTTGGGTGTGTGATCCATCAAAGTATAATGTCCACTTTTTTGTAGCCAACGTAAGGACGCCAACATCTAGAAATTCAATGTGTAAAGGATGATCATTTGGTAGAGGTGTTTTAGCTAACTCGTCAGCGATGGCTTATCCTTTTATTGCCTTCCTATCCACATATTGGATGTCAAATTCACTGAGTATCATAACCCACTTGGCTATTCTTCCAGTTAGGTTAGCTTTGTTGAGAAGGTATTTGAGAGGATCTATTTTGGCTATTAACTTGATGGTGTGAGTTAGCATGTAGTGCCGAAGTTGTTGGGTGGAAAACTCTACTTCCAAGCAAGTATTTTCAATGGACATATAATTGATCTCATAGCCATTTAGCGTCCAGTTGATGTAGTAAATTTCCCTTTCTTTTCCTGCTGGATCCTCTTGTGCTAACAAGGCTCCTAATGATACCTCAGTTGAAGAAATGTATATCAAGAGTGGTTTTCCTTCTGCTGGTGGTACTAAGATAGGTGGCTCATTAAGTATTGTTTCAATTGGTTGAAGGCTCCTTCACATTTCCCATCCCATTGGAAAGAAAATTTTTTGTGTAGCAGGTGAGTGAAAGGATGGGTCTTGTTTGCCAGTTGCGAAATAAATCTTCGGATTGATTGGAACCTTCCTTGAAAAGATTGTAGTTGATTGATGTTTTTGGGTGGTAGAATTTCCATGATAGCCTTAAATTTTTCTAGATCTACCTCGATGCCCTTTTCTGAAACTATGTATCCCAGGAGTTTGGCTGAAGTCACTCCAAACACACATTTCTTTGGATTCAGTCATACATTGAATTTCTCCAGTCTAGTGAAGATTTTTTCTAAGATCTCTAAGTGTCCCTCTCTGGTATATGATTTAGCTAATA
>VDFB02072666.1:0-13711 GCA_007258455.2 Sequoia sempervirens
GTGATAAGAGTAATTTTGTTAAACTTGAGAAATATGATGGTAGTTTTGTTAAGTTTGGTGATGATACATCTACTAAGATTTGTGGAAAAGGTTCAATAGTTTTGATGGAAAGCATAAGACAAATGATGTTCTTTATGTCAAGGGTCTCTGACATAATATTCTTAGTGTAGGAAAAATGTGTAGTAGAGGATACAATTTTGTGTTCCAGGATGATGGTTATTAAATTATAAAAGGAAGATTTGGAATGTTGGTTGTAGCTGGAACAAGGAAAAAAGGAAATGTTTATCAGCTCAAAGTTGGTTGTGTTAAGTGCTTTATGTCTCAAATCAATGAAAGTTGGCTATGGCATAGAAGAATGTGTCACATCAACTTTGATATCCTAGTGAAGATCAACTCTACTCAAGCTATGAGAGATCTACCAAGAATTACAAAGCCTATCATTGCAATTTGCAAGGAGTGACAATTTGGAAATAATACAAAGAAGAGGTTCAAAACTAAGGAATATTCTACCACAAGACCTTTGGAGTTGGTGCATACATACCTATGTGGACCTACTAGAACAAGAAGCTCGCAATGTGACATGTATTTTATGTTGTTGGTAGATGATTACTCTAGAATGACTTGGGTGAACTTTCTTAAAGAAAAATTTGAAGCTCTAGATAAGTTTAAATCATTTAATTCTATGGTTGAGAATGAAATGGATTTTAAAATCAAATATTTGAGGTCTGAAAAAGGTGGTGAGTTCACCTCTAATGATTTTAACAAATTTTATGAATATCATGGGATAAAAATACATTTATCAACTCTTAGGACTCCTCAACACAATGGAGTTGTGGAAAGGAAGAAAAAGATAGTTCAAGAAGCAACAAAACCATGATGAAAGAAGAAAATCTACCAGATGTCCATTTGAAAGAAGCTATTCATACTACAGTGTACATTCTTAACAGAGGACAAGTAAGAGTGAATAGTTCAAAGACCCCCTATGAACTATGGTATGGAAAACCTCCTACTATGAAATATTTCAAAGTGTTTGGAAGAAAATGTTATATCAAGAGAGATGAAGAAAATATAGGAAAGTTTGATGCAAGATCAAATAAAGGAATCTTCCTTGGATACTCTACAAAGAGCAAGGCATAGAGATGCTACAACAAATCTAGCTAAAGAAGATTGTTGAAAGTGCAAGTGTCAAAGTGGATGAGGAATCACATCAAAGCTCAATGTTGATAGAAGGATATGAATATGATGAACCCCTTGCAAAGAAGAAGAAAAAGAATAAAAGAAAGAGAGATAGGTGATAGTGGAAGAGGAAGAAGCTCCAAAAAAGAATCCTAAGACTCGTAAGTATGGACAAGAAGAAGAGATGCTATGGTAGAGGAACAGGTAAAATTTTGTTTACTCTCTCAAGTAGAACCAAAAATAGTAACTAAAGCATGCAAGGATGAGAATTGGATCAAAGCTATGGAAGAAGAACTGAGGAAAATTGAGAAGAATTAGACATGGGAACTAGTCCCAATACCAACAAACAAGAATGTGATAGGAACTAAATGGGTTTTTAAGAACAATTTGAATGAGGATGGAGAAGTCACTAGGAACAAAGCTAGACTTGTGTGTAAGGGCTACTCACAAGTGGAAGGAATAGATTTTGAAGACACTTTTGCTCCAGTGGAAAGAATAGAAGTTGTTAGGATGTTTTTGGATTTTGCAGCTCATAAAGACTTCAAGGTGTGTCAAATGGATGCCAAGTCTACATTTTCGAATGGTGAGTTAGAAGAAGAGGTGTGTAGTGAACAATAAAAAAAAATAGTTATCAGAAGAATTTGATATGGTCTATAGGTTGAAGTGATGCATAGTAGGGTGGAGGTTTTCAATTTAATCTCACTTGAACAAACTTTGCAAACTAGAAACCCTAACTTGGTCCTTTTCTCACAAAACCTTCAAATTTCCTTATAGTACTTGGAACAGTGATTTTTCTTCACAAATATCAGGAAATACCTCAAACCAAAATTTGGTTCACCATTCTAAATACCTTTATGCCACTTTGTAACATATCCAATTTGTAGATATAGTTGTTTTGTAACAACACCCTCTAATTTAGACTACTACACAACAACTAGGCCAAATTAGCCCTGTTTTCAAAAACAACTATGTGAAATCTTTCCTCCAATCTATCAAACTTCATTCCAAGGCTCTTCTCACATCACATGGGGTCTGAACATGCAACTTTTATCAATTGAAATCATCTCCCAACCTTCTATCTACAAAACCTTATCTCTACCTATCTTCCTAAGCCTAATACATAGAGATATTAGGCTAGGGCTCACTCAAACTTTTCCCTACCTCCATCCCCTACATCTACAAACCATACCAACATGAAGAAAAACCTAACTACTGCCATTCCATTGATTTTCAGAATTTCCCACCAGTGGAATGGTTCAATATTCCATTTTTTCAATCAAACCCTCTTCACCTAGGGTTTCCTAATTGCTTTCAGTAAAATGTCTCTAAAATCCTTCTAACTCAATGAAACCAGATGAAATAAAATCCAAATGATAGTTAACTCAATCCTACATCAATTCCAATTCAAATTAGATCATTTACAGACTGTACAGAGCTGTACAAAGTTCTGTAGCAGCAAAAATACTCAAGAAATTATAGAAAATAGAGTGAATATTATTGGTTTATCTCCAAAAGTGTCTCCAGAAGTTTTCCTCAAACTCCTCAAGGAATATTTAAACATTTACAACTCCAAACCAATGGTTCCAAACTACCTTTTGAATGAATGACCGTTCAACTTCCAAACACAACAAAAATGCAAAGTTGTTGATGCAACATTTACAAAACTTAACATCTTTTAACCCAACTGACCCCACATGACCAAAAACATGACTCATGGTCTAAATAGACCTTATTACAAACCAAAACATGACTGAAAAACAAAAACCCAACATTGGACCTTATTTACATAATGTAGACTAGGTGCCCCTGCACCATGAAGAAAGCTTTATATGGACTCAAAGAGGCTCTTAGAGATTGATATGTAAGATTGGATAAGTACTTATTACAGCAAGGATTCAAAAAGGGTACTACAAATAACAATCTTTACTTCAAGTTTGGGAGATATCAAATCTTGATTGTGGTTGTGTATGTTGATGACATAATCTTTGGAGGAAATGAGGAAATATGTAAAAGGTTTGCAGAGGAGATGCAAAATGAGTTTGAAATGTCAATGTTTGGGGAGATGAATTTCTTCCTTGGGCTACAAATCAATCAATTTGATAAAGGTATATTTATCTCACAATCAAAGTATGTCAAGGAAATGTTAAAGAAGTTTGGAATGGAGGACTCTAAACCAGTATGTACTCTCATGGTTACTAGTTGTAAGTTGAGAAAAAATAATGAATCTCCTAAGATAGATCAAAGAAAGTACATATCCATGATTAATGGATTTTTATATCTAACTACTACTAGACTGAATATCATGCATGCAATATGTCTTGTGACAATATTTCAAGATGATTGTAGAGAATCACATGTGGCAGCAGTGAAAAGGATATTAAGATATTTGAAAGACACTTCAGACTTTATTCTATGGTATCCTAGGGATACTGATTTCTCTTTGAGTGCTTATACATATGTAGGTTGGAAAGTTATACAAATGAAAAAATTAGTACAAGTGGAGGTGCTTTCTTTCTTGGATGCAGATTGGTTTATTAGTTGAGTAAGAAGCAAGACTCAATGTTACTATCTACTGTAGAGGCAGAATATATTATAGCAGCATCTTGTTGCACAAAGGTGTTGTGGATGAAGTAGACATTGAAGGATCTCAGAGTATCATATGATGAACCTATTCCTATCTTGTGTGATAATACAAGTTTTATTAACATTTCAAAAAATTTGGTAATGCATTCAAGGACAAAGCATATCTCTATTCGGTATCACTTTCTAAGAGATAAAGTTGTTGAGAATGAAGTGAAGTTGGAGTATGTGCCTACAAAGGATCAAATAGAAGAAATTTTCATAAAGGCTCTTCCAAAAGATACGTTTGAGTATCCCACGAAAAAGCTAGGGGTTATTACCCCTCCTTTCAACTAGATGCATGAGCTGGTGCATCTGTCTAGGTGAGAAATTCAAGATTTATTATTTGTCCTGGACTGATGAAAGATACCTCTCAAGGGGAGTAGGTAGTGGTTTCTTTGGTTGATGTAGTCAGGGGGAGCATATCTTGTACCCCTAAGGGGGAGCTCGAGTAGTGGAGAGAAAGTAGTTTGCAGGCATTGCCTAAAGCGAAGTTTGTAAGTGTTACCCTTTTCCATTGATGTCAAAGGGGGAGAGAAAAGAAGCCTAAAAAACATAAGAAGAAAGGGGAGAAAGAAAGAATTCTAAAATGTAATAAATGTCCAAGTAAGGGGGAGTGTTGCTTGATACATGGTTGCTTTTGTTGTTGATGGTTTTTTAGAGCTGGTGTTGCCATCAATGACAAAGGGGGAGATTATTGGAGATTATTGGAGATTATTGGATATTTTTGCACTATGTCGTCATCAAGGTTTTCATTGATGTCAACCTCTAGTATGGTCATGTTGAGAAGAATTTTTGTTGTTGAGAAGGTGTTGCTAATGTAGCTGGTTCACTTGGTTTCCAAGTACCTTTGAGAAAATTTGAATAGAGAGTGTACAAGGTGACAGAGTTGTGTGCTACATTGTGTTCTACATTTCTTCATGGTTGAAGATGTGCTTGTGCAATTTGGATGAAATGATCAAAGGTGTTCATAGGTGTTATATCCATAGTTTCAGGTTCTGGATCGTACGACAGTGGAAGATGTTTCTGATCGTGTGTTGCCTGTGAAGAATTTTGTCTGGGAGAAATGGAATTGATCCACATTTCTCCATGTTGAGGTTTCTTATCTTGCGGATTTAGGAATGTGCTTATATTTCTTGCATCCACCTTCCCCTGGAGTGTTTGGTGTTCAGTTGTTTTGCAAGGTTGGTTAGTGAGTTGTATGTATGTGGTAGTGTGGTTGGTTACACAAGATGATAGTATTCTCAATTTCAAGTTGTTGCAACAATGTTGAATATTTTGATGATGTTGGAATATTCTAGGATGTTGTGTGACGTTGCCTCATGGTTTGCAGGGTGTTTTTAGACCTATAGAAGAGTGAATTGATTGTTTGATAGTGTTAGTGCAGGTTTGGCCAACCTGGTGTGCTAGTGTTGGTTGTGGAGATGGTTTTTTGTTTGTGGAAGCATGGTGTAGTGCGTTGGTGTAGATTTGGATCCTAGTTAACCCTTGGTTTGGTCCCCCTTCACTTCTTTCCACTATGGAAGTGTGTGGTGCCGACTTATTTGGTGGTTGCACATTTGAGGTGCATACGTTTCATTGAGGTCGACCTAGAGAAGTTGTTCGAGGTCATGGAAGATATATGATCAAGGTTAATTTTTGGAGATGTGTGTGATGTGGGGTTATGTGAAGGATTATGTGAATGTAATCAAGTGTTGTGATCTGAGTGCGAGCTTAAATGCCTAAGGCTACCGGAAGCAATGAGAAGAAGGTGTCTACATTTTTAGTGTACTTGAAGTTGCTAGAGGCAGTGAGCCAAAGGTTGAGGATGGTGTAGAGTTTTTGTGGTGGATCTTCTTGTTGCTCTGAGGTAGTGAAACTCCTTGTAACAATCTTCTTCTATTCTGGGCAGTGAGTCATTTGGGAAGTGAGCCCTTGGTAGTGAGCCATTCTTTTCTTCTAGGCATTGAGCCCTTCCGAAAATGAGCCTTTTATAATCAATGTTGTTATTCACATATATGTGAGTTAATCCTAACTGTGGTTTTTCATTGATTAGGGTTTTCCACATAAATCTAGTGTTCTATGGTGTATGGTTGTGAATGTGTTTGTGTTTCATTTGTTTACATCCATTTTGATGCATAATAAGGGTTTGAAGGTTAATGAGGGTTTGAATGTTTTAATGTACAATTGATTCACCCCCCTCTCAGTTATCCTGTGTGTCTAACAGTTTGTTTGTAGTTTGCAAGTCTCATATTAAAAACAATGTTATACCTCTTTTATGCATATAAGGTCCAATGTTTGAAAACTTAATCAAAATAAATACTCCTAATTCCATTTTGTATACCTTAGCAAATTCTTTGATAATGTACATTGAATTTTTGTGTCAAAATGAATGTGGCAATAGCCTTTTTGACTAGTTTTTTATTTATTTTTTAAATAATTTAATGGGTATAATTTTATCCCTCTCTATGTATTATAGAAATCCTATATTTGCTTCAAATTTTCTAGCATCATCCCATATGAATTAATTAAATATATTTAATTGATTTTTCTACTTAAACCTCATTACTGATTAATTAAATAAATTTTATTTACTTAATTAATTTAAGTAATCTCTCTAACATCAATAATTAAAGAAGTTTTATTTATTTAATTATTCAAGCTCAATTTAATTATGGGTTAATTATACAAAAATATAAATTGAATTAAACCTTACCATTGATTAATTAAATAAATAATATTTTATTAAAGTATCAAATTAACTTCTCCTTCCATCAATAACTAAATAAATTTTATCTACTTAATTATTCAAGATAATTTCCATCATTAATTAGTTAAATAAATCTAATTTATTTAATTAACCTAGCCTAATCTTTCTTCTAATTAATTAATTAATTGAATCTTATTTATTTAATTAATTATGATAATTCATTTCTCTAATATCTCCCAAATCTTAATGAATTAAATAATTTCTAATTGATTAAATCATTCTCTCATCTTTTAATCTCCATCATCCATTATTCCAACATTTGCACCCTTCATTCTCACATGTGAGATATTCCACTTTTCATTGTCACACAAATCCCCACATTCACATACATAAGATCTACTTTTCATTGTCACACGAATCCCAATATTCTCTCATATATGTGATACCTTCCATTTTCATTTCCACACATTTCCACATTCTCTCACATGTGTTAGTATTCCACTTGTCACCCTGACCCTATTATCTTCTTCCACATGTGTGAAATCCTTACCATTCATCCTAGATCTTAAATAAATATCCACCCTCCATTTTCACACATGTATTCAAGAGCTTTCATTTGTCACCCTCAACTCACCATCTCCCTCCACTTTTCATATTGAGAGATTGCACAACTAATAAGTTATTCTTTACTCTTGATCTCCCAAATAAATCTTCATCTTGCATCCTCATGGTTGGATGTCTATTTAAAAATCCTACTCCAAAGGACAAGGAGGAGAAAATAAATCATCCTAAGTACATTTTTTCCATTTGAGCACTTCCAAGAAAAAGTAACCTACATGCAATCGTTGCAACGATCCACATGCCTTGGATAAATATCACACATGGAAGGTATAATCATTTTTTTAGTTTACATTTTTATTGTTTTAATTTTCATTATTCTCTAATTAGAGGTGTATGTTGTTTGGATTGAGTCATTGTTTTGTACGCTTTTACTCCAAATTTCACAATCACAATATTGTCTAGGAATGGCTTGACTTGTGAGACTATATACCTTCTCAAACAAACAAAAATACCTCAATTTCAATTATGCAACTTATAAATATTACCTGTGGCAACTAGTGATGGTAGGTACATGTGGTGTGAATATGGTTCTTCAACAAATTTAATACTTGCTAATCTCTAACTAGTTATTTTATAGAGAAAGTCTCCCACCTTCAATCTAGAAATTCCATATGAGATTATTTTAAACTTCTCATTTTGTTGCTCCATCATTTGTATGACTAGAAAATTATTATTAATTTCTCCAACTCGTATCTTCTTTAGATAGGCTATCATATACTCTCATGCTACAATATTCATCAAGAATATTAAATTCCCCAATTAAAGAAATTAACAACACTTATGGAACATGCACAAAATCATGAATGTTGTGATAACTCATATTTAAATGTCAAGTATAAAACCTACAAATTAAACTATGATTCTAGACAAAATATATAAAAATTCTATGATATTATTTAAAAATAAAAGCAATAGAATATTTTTATATTAAGTTTGTTGTGTCATTTCAAAGTGCAATCCTCACAATAGATCGAATAAACAATTACAATATTTTAGATTCCTATCTTGTTTATATACAACTATTTATAGCCAATAACAAAAGGCAATAACTACTATCACATGCATGTGAGATAATTGCATTATTATAACTAGCTAATAAGGTGACCTACAAAGCATATTCACCCAAACCTTTATTTAATAACTTATTAAATATATATACAAGAAAGGAGGTTCTTGACCCTTTGCTTTAATACCAAATATTATAAAAAAAAATTTGTAGCATATTTGATTTTATTCAATATTCAAAGGAAACAAGAATAATTACATAGATGTTTGTGATCTTATAAATTGGAAGTACGCTCCACCTTATCCCACTTATTCCTCAACTAAGTTTATTCTATGTACATGTTACAACAACTTGCCCAATAATTATTCAATATTAAAATAAAACCTATAAAATTACACTATTATTTATGGTCTTATAAATTTGGAAGTACAATTCACTTAATCTCACTTATTCTTTAAACAAACTTATTTTATGTATATGTTACAAGAAATCACCCAACAATGATTCAATATTAAAAAGAAACATATAGAATTACATAGTTGTTTGTGATCTTATAAAATTAGAAGCACACTTCACCTAATCCCATTTATTTCTCAATAGACTTATTCTATGTACATGTTACAACAAATCATCAAACAATCTAATAATAGAATATTTTTACATGGAATAAATTTTAAAAATATTATTATTTAAAATTTTCAATATTGACCTCTAGCAATAACTAATTAATTAAACTATTATAGATCACATATATATAAATACACAACAGCTCAAATATTAACACATAAATTGAAGGAGAACACAACTCAACACACTATTAAAATGAACTTTAATGAAACAAAGTTTATTTAAACTTCTCCCAAAAAAATCATCCTAATTTGAGTTATCGCTTCGAGTACTCTTTCTTGTTGTGGAAGTAATTTCTTCACACTCTCCCTCTCCATACATTTCTTCATCCAAACAAAAATGCTTGGAAATTTATCCTTAAGCATAATCTCAAAATCTCCAATAATTTCATATGAATGAAACCAACATATTTGTGGGACAAGTACAATATCTACCATTCCAAAAGTGTTTCCTCCAAAATAATCTGTTCCTTTGAGAGTTTCTTCCAATATTGCTAATCCTTCTATATATTCTCGCTTTCCTTCTTCTTGCTCTTCTCCTTTACCAAGAAGTATACGCCTTCCTCCTGAATAACAAATCTAAGAAAAATAATAATAAATAAATATTAAATACAAACAGAATAGAATGACTATTGATTAATCTCCCAATACAAATGGCACATACCTTCTTATCTATAAAATCTGTCCAGAATAGAGCCATGGCTCTGTCATATGGATCAGATGGTAAGAAAGCTGGGCCATTGCTCCATACCTCATCAATATATTGCAGTATAATGGCAGACTCAGCAACAGGCCTGCCATTGTGAATAAGAACAGGTATCTTCTTATGCACAGGATTCATTTCAAGCAACAGGGGGCTCTTATTAGACAAGAGATCTTCTTCCTCCAGATACTCATATTTTATGCCCTTTTCTTCAAGCCCAATCACTACTCTGAGAGAATAGGGGCTGCCCCAGCTGCCAAGGACCTTAACCTCATCTTCATTTGCCATCTTTAGCTATTTCTCCTTCAGTCACCTCGTGACTGAAGTTTTTTTCTTTGGCAGGAGAACATCATATCTCTGCTGTATTTATGGTAACCGTGGGCTGTCTATTTTGCTTAGTGGACAAGCAAAAGTTGTCCAACGTCTATATTAATGAGTAGTTAGATTGCTGTAAATGTAGCCTACGTTTAATTGTGGACGAAGTTGCTTGCCTATCCAATCTCTATGCCTATTGGCTTGGATGAAATTAAATAATGCTGAATTTATTATTATATTAAGAGGTATGAAGCATCATTCTATATTATTTTATTTTATTTCAATTTTTATAGTTTTTATATATATGATCATGATACGATGTTTCATCCTTTGTTATCATTATAGAATGTTCTTTCAATAATTATTATTATTTTATGCTTATAGATGAAATATAAGTCAATAAATGTGATTTAAAAACTATGCAATTGAATTTTCTAAAACTAACATTACTTAACATTGCAAAAAAAATTCACACTTAATATATTGCTCTCAATTATTTTCTCTTATTTTTTATTAACATAAAATTAAGATTTCTAGATTGTAGAAAATTAGATTTAACAACTAGTTGAATTTTGATAAAACATCACATAATTTAACACATTGCTAAAAATATCACAGACTAAATATATTACTTCTAATTTTTTTCTTATTTATTGGTACTAAGAATTTAAGATTTCTAAATCAGAGAAAGTGCTATCTTTCAAACAATCTTTTGAACACTTTATTTTCAAATTAGAATGTCTAATACTTCAAGATATGCTTATTTTTATCATAGATGGACATGATTTCCTATTTAAATTCCACATGTTTTATTTTCATTCATTCTTTTTCTTTTAGTTGTTCTTCACCTAAATAAGCTTTGAACTCCTTAATAATCACATCTTTAGAAAAAAAAAAAAAAATTAGGTTAAGAGGATCTCAAAACTTATAATTTTTACCATTCTCACTATAGCTAACAAAGATTTTGAGCTTTTGGATCTATTTTATATTGTTTTTCCTAAAGTACATGAACATAATCCTCACAAGCAAATATCCTTAAATGTGAAACTGAAGGATTTTTACCTATCCACATTTCATAAGGGTTTTTATCAACTAGAGTTAAACAATAAGATCTATTAATCAAATAATCTATATTACTTATAATCTATGTCCAAAAGCACTAATATAAATGTGCACCACTTAACATATTTCTAGCTCTTTCTATTAAAGTTTGCTTCAATCTTCTACTACCACGTTTTATTGGAGAGTCTTTTGCTAAACAATATACCTAAATGCTTACAAAATTTATCAAATTACCTAAAGCAATATTCACCACCATTATCAAATATCAACACATTTATCTTATAATCTATTTTCTTTTTAACTAAGAGTTTAAATTATTTAGAATTAGTGAAAATATTAAATATTGAATACATAAAATAAATCTAGGTGTATCTAGACGAATCATCAATGAATGAAATATAATAATGAGATTTTCACATAGAACTCATATCCACTAGATCAAACACATATGAATGAATGATTTCTAATAATATCTTAGCTCTATTACTTCCAATAGGAGATGAATATTTTTTTTTTTGACACATAATGCTCACAAAAATTACTTTTTGAAAAAAATTGTCAACCAATTTTTTCTTAACGGTCCAAACACCGTTTTCACTTATGTGACATAAATATTGGTACCACAACATACATGCATTTTAAATGCTAGTTACATTGAATAAATTAAAAAATATGGAGACATTCAACCCAAAGAAGGTCCCAATCCAAGTTCCCTCTTACAAACCTACAACCAAACTTGCAAAATGTCACATGCACACCAAAATCATTTAACTTGGATATTAAAATTAAATTTATTTCAAGTCTTAAATATATAAAACATCATCAAAGGTTTTAAAAATTTTATTAGTGAAACAAAATTGTACCTTTCATTTACCAAGAATATGAATATGTTTGGTGCTAAATTATCTCCAAGGAAAACCTATCCTCTATAATAAGTTATGTTGATGGTCAACTTGACATGTAAAACAAAATTAAAATGAGGATCTCTCCACTTCTCCCGAAAAGACAAATAATCCAAATACCAATCACCTCCAAGTCCTAGTTGCTAGGTCATGGCAAAGTTGGAACAACTAAGTGTGCTATGAGATCTATTTCTTTAAGGGACTTGTGTTGGTTAAGGTCAAAACTTATCAAATCTGCACCAAGTTGTGCCAAGTCTTAATCCATAGATGATATTCTTCTTATTTATTAAGATAAATCACACCTAATCTAATCCTACTCTAATATTTTGTAAAAGGGATAACAAGAGATAAAATTTTAGAGAAAAAAAAAAAAAAATCAACTTTACACTTAGTTTTCAATCCTTCACTATAGATAATCTAATGAAACTTAAGTAACCTACAATGTTGTGGTTATTTTACAATGCTAACTATAAAGGAATTCATGAGAATTAAAAATAAATGTATAATACTAATGTATTACACATGCAAATATTATACATTACTTCAAAACCCTACCCTAAATGATATATATTGTTGAGCACTTTTATATAACTTCACTAAATAATTAAAATTTTAGAAAAGAAAACATAAACTACATCACCACCTAAGGAAAAGAATGATCAAAACAAGTCAGAATGATCTTAATGGTTAAAAATGCAATGGCCAGATATTACAACTTTTAACTAGATTACTATTACAACGGATTTGCACCTTTGAATTTATTGTATAATTCTAACTCTCTGCCCAAAATAGATGCAATCAATTACCAACAGTTGAGTTAATTGTTTCTATGGGAAACAATTACTCTCTAAATTTTTGAGAGGTACAACTCCCTCTTAGATTTTCAATAAAATCTTAAAAAAACTAAGAATCTAGATTGTAAAAAATTCGATTAAAAAGCTAGTTGTTGAATTTTGATAAAACATCACATAATTTAACACATTGCTAAAAATATCAGAGACTAATTATATTACTTCCAATATTTTTCTTATTTATTATTACTAAAATTTTACGATTTCTAAATGAGAGAAAGTATTATCTTTCAAACAATCTTCTAAACATTTCCTTTTCAAATTACAATGTCTAATACTTCAAGATATGCTTATTTTTATCATAGATGGACATGATTTCCTATTTAAATTCCACATGTTTTATTTTCATTCATTCTTTTTCTTTTAGTTGTTCTTCACCTAAATAAGCTTTGAACTCCTTAATAATCACATCTTTAGAAAAAAAAAAAAAAAATTAGGTTAAGAGGATCTCAAAACTTATAATTTTTACCATTCTCACTATAGCTAACAAAGATTTTGAGCTTTTGGATCTATTTTATATTGTTTTTCCTAAAGTACATGAACATAATCCTCACAAGCAAATATCCTTAAATGTGAAACTGAAGGATTTTTACCTATCCACATTTCATAAGGGTTTTTATCAACTAGAGTTAAACAATAAGATCTATTAATCAAATAATCTATATTACTTATAATCTATGTCCAAAAGCACTAATATAAATGTGCACCACTTAACATATTTCTAGCTCTTTCTATTAAAGTTTGCTTCAATCTTCTACTACCACGTTTTATTGGAGAGTGTAAAGCATAGTCTTTTGCTAAACAATATACCTAAATGCTTACAAAATTTATCAAATTACCTAAAGCAATATTCACCACCATTATCAAATATCAACACATTTATCTTATAATCTATTTTCTTTTTAACTAAGAGTTTAAATTATTTAGAATTAGTGAAAATATTAAATATTGAATACATAAAATAAATCTAGGTGTATCTAGACGAATCATCAATGAATGAAATATAATAATGAGATTTTCACATAGAACTCATATCCACTAGATCAAACACATATGAATGAATGATTTCTAATAATATCTTAGCTCTATTACTTCCAATAGGAGATGAATTTTTTTTTTTTTGACACATAATGCTCACAAA
>VDFB02072667.1:0-10180 GCA_007258455.2 Sequoia sempervirens
CTATGGATCAAATGAGTGATGCACAAAAAAATCAGACAGCGTGCTAAATTAGAAAGCAAAACCACATAGAAGACATTGAAACAGACATGTGATCCAAAATTTAGCTCAATTTGGCTGGTCTAGGTTGCAAGGATGCCGTAATCTAGCAGGTTATGATGTTCATAATCCTAGAAGGAAATTCTACTCTCTTCACAACTTTGAATTGTTTGCATCATTTACACAAACTACGACCTGCAATAATACATATATCTTCTGCCTAAAGGTGCTGATATTGAGACAAATATCAAAGTAATCAACATAACTCACAAAAATGTTCATCAATAATTTGATTGCACACAATAAGACAGCTTCTAAAAAGGCCAAACATGCTTAATTTTATTGATAAAAAGGTGTTACAAGTAGTTGTACATGCCTACAAAATGAGTTACAAGACTGTCCCAACTTGAAAGAACTTTCAAAAGTTAAAATATAGCAACTAGAAGAGAAAGAACTAGTCTAAAATCTGCCCGTAGGCTGCCTTTTATGCTGCTCAACAATTGCAAGATGATAGGAACATGTGTTGCTTCAGTTGGCTGGGTCAAAGTTTCCTTGGTCGTCCAAAACAGAAATCCCTATTTTGCAACCCCTAAAAGTACTCCAAAAAGCTGTTGCAGTGATGAAAAAGTCTTTTCTTGACCTCTTCTACCATCAAGGCTCCTAAAACAGATCCTAGATACCCGGGAAAGCTTCAAACTTGGTCAAAACTGTCCTAGATTCTCTCCATCAGTTTTGCAGATCCTTCAACTTCCTCCTAGATACTTGTAACTGTTGCACAACTCACTCAACTGCCTTATATGCTTGCAACTGTCCATAAATGCTTTTAGGACATGTTTTCCTTTCTCTTAAGTCTGCCCACTCATTTGAATCCTCCAAAGGTGACTGCTCACACTAAATTGCATTCTTTTATCTGCTAATAAAGTTGCAGGAGAAAATTCTTTTCCATTCAGTGAGACTGGTGTCTCAGACCTTATGCCTATCTTGACATATTCTGCTACATTAGGTGCCTTCTCTAAGTCCACTGTTATGATATTTAACTTCAACATTCCTATGAACAGTAGCTGACCCCTTTTATATGCAGCAGAAAATATTGATAAGATGATTCCATGCAATCATATGTCATCATATTGACCACCAAAACTATATGGTCTTACTGTCCTTTGTAAGGGAAGAATGATTAACTTATGCTGATCATACTTTGCTTCACTTTGAACTTGAGATTGTATAGAAGAATCCAGTAGAGATTCTTTCTGAGCTTTTGTGCATTACAAAGCAACACAAATACAGTGATATAGTGCATTAAGTGCCACACTTCTTACTTATGAAGTCTCATAGTCTCCCAGCTCAAGAAAATGAGTAATAACCTGCTCTAATTGCTTGATACTCAAAGAAGACTTGGGATCATCACGGATCAAAGGTACCTCCTTCATGGCACACATACCCCTCTATGCTTACTGTCCATTCTCTGCCCTCCTTCATGCATAAAATCTTCATTTGAAAGGGCTGCCCATCATACTATCTCTTCAATCTTCTACTACAGGTCTGCACTATGGATTATGCTTTTGGTTGTCATTGTGATTGTATTTTCAACAGGAAGACTGTCACTTTTGAACTCAATGTTGTCCTTTAGGTAGCTGCTCCTTGGTCATGAGAATGACCATTGCCCCATGATCTGGTACCTTCATTAGGTACTGTCATGTATAAAGTATCATTGTCTTCAAACTTTCATTACTTATCCTCTCAAACACTATGAAATTGTGTGATGAGCCACATAACGAGATACCTAAAGCAGTGCTGCACTTTTCATTACCCCTTTGACTTTCACTGTACCCTGCTCATTGTCATAGAAGCCTCCAGAGACACTGTCCTATCTTGATTCTTGAGACATTGGTGAAGACCGTCCTTTTGACCAATTTAAGTGGCTGTGCATTATGGACTGTTACATGTCATTAAAACTGCTCACCCTACCTTAGGCTGTTCACTGTCTTGGTCTTCTCTTCTTGGAACTCTGTCCATCAATCTCCTTCAAATAAGTGAATAAACTTAGCTTTCCTTTGACTTGGACCTGAGTTTTTTTTGAAGATTTGTGCTCTCCATCATGATAGAAAGTATTAAGTGTGATTCGTCTCCTTCATTAGAAGCTTGAAAACGATTTTAACATCCCTTTCTATTTGTTCCTCTATCTTTCATTGAGCTACACAATGAGCTGTCTGAGACACAGCATATACTAAATTTAAACCAGGATCTGTCATCTTATTTGTGTATTTTTATATAAGCTCTAGTAAGGACATTAACAACTCCAAGGTAATCAAGGATGCTGGCAACCACAATTGTTGTCATAGCAGCTGAATACCCTTAGCATCAACTTTAGCCCTGAGTCTATTCATAACTGTTAACACAGTTGCTGTCTTTCCAATCCCTGGCACCCCATGTATATAATGGCATTGACTCGAACATTGGTTTCCAGAAGCTAGTCCTCCCATCTCAAATCCCGTTATCTCATCTATTTCTTAGTTTCTGCAAGGCAGTGAAACGGGGAGAAACAACTAGCATAAGAGTTGGCTTTGCTCAATGTTGTTGTAACTACTTGAGATCCACAAGTTAATTTATTTGTTGCTTTCACCAAAATCTTCTTACTAAGAGCTTGAAGCAACACATTCTCAGATAAAGCCCCCATTTCCCCAAGTGCTTCAAGTGCTTCACTCTTCACTTGCATACTCATATCCCTTGAGAGAGTGCACAACTGTATTTTGGCATCAAATTGTTGAAATTTGACATCAAATCATGAGATTTCCCTGGATTAGTCTAGCCCACAGTCCTTCATAAGCTCTTCTCCTATACTCTTCTGCCACTTTTCTCTCGTCCATTCTTCTGTAGGTATTCAAGTCTGGGCTATCTTAAATCTTAAATGAATAGATAAACATACTTGATTCTGAGGTCATCCATTGCAATATCTGCTTCATTTTTGGCACTTCATGGACAGTCCCTTGCAAGCCACCACTGACTTCATCACTGTCTAATATGACAATATGAGGATCTGAAAGTCCAGTGCCATAAACAGAATCAACATTTTAAGTTTCAGTATTTTGTACTGGATAGAACAAAACAATGGCCATTCCTCTTTTTTTTCTTGAAGATCTAAACTTGATACATTGGATGTTGGATTGCTTACTCTTTACATCATTGGACATCATTACCTTTTGCAACATGTCCATTCTTTCCTGTAGTTTTGGTCTAAGACTAAAAAATAACATAGCCTTTCATTGTCCTCAGAAATATGGACAAGGTGTGGTGAAACAACAAGCTTGCCTTGTATATTAGCTGCTTCACTTCCTTGTTATGGAGTTACCAGAGGAACATTAGCATGAAAACCACCTGTAGAATGACGTTGCCCTTAGGCTTTCCTTGCAAGTTGACCTTTGTGACATGCTCCAACGTAAAACTCGTTTGCTTGTGTTATCAATGATGTTGGCTGAGTGCATGACTGTGAGTCCCCAAAATTCTAGTTGTTTATAAACTTCCTTCTGCCTGATCCTTTTGAAGAGCTTCTGGATCTTTCTGATCTTTATCATTCATGGCATTATTAAGAGTCAATGCAAGCAACTGCCAAGAAGGTGGAACCTTCTTAGTTCACACACAAGTTTCAAACAGACTGTAGGCTCCTTGTCATGTATACTTGTCATTATCCCAGACATACTTTGTCACAGTGAGCATTGACCACTGTTCTTTGCTAGAGAAACTGAAAAATAAAATTATATATTCATTCTGCATAGTACCTCCTCCCTCTTAAAACTCTGTGTAAACAATTAGAAACTTGAAAGTGGATCTCAGTGCTTTGA
Organism: Sequoia sempervirens; assembly: GCA_007258455.2. Taxonomy (NCBI): domain Eukaryota; kingdom Viridiplantae; phylum Streptophyta; class Pinopsida; order Cupressales; family Cupressaceae; genus Sequoia; species Sequoia sempervirens. Next base: position 3,876 of record VDFB02072667.1, read on the forward strand.
GCAGCTCAACACTTGATGGGATGCATGAAATCGCATGTGTAGTTTCCTTCCTCCATGCACAGACTACTTACTGCACAATGCATTTATTCTCTTGACATTGCTGTTACCTTACTCTTCTCATGACTCCTCACAACATGTCACTGCACAGTCTTCAACCTGTCATGCTAAATGACTGTCTCTGTGTATAGTGGCTGTTACAATCACTGATCAAATTGCTGTTGACTACCCCTTAAAACTCATTATTCTCTTTGACCTGGTTTTGACAGTCAGTTCTTTGTAAAATTGCTGATGCATCAATACTGAAGCATAATCTCCTACACAAACATCTTTAATGCTGCTCATTAAAAAGAACCATGATGATAATATTCCTTCTTTAATCAAGAGCCATAGAATCATTATCCAAACATGGCAAAGCATGAGAAAATCAGTTGCAACTACTGCTTGCCTTGGTGCAATCTTGCTATTTATTCTTGACTTGGACTTCTCAGGTTCCTCTTCATGCACTTTCTCAATACAATATTTTCATTGCCATTTCTGTCATTTAGATAAAATCTACAAAACAGGGGCAATATACAACTCTATATAACATCATTATGAAAGTAGAAGGGATAGCTTTCACTTTGCAATGAAAATAATTAAAATTTACAAAGCCAGTGGGAGAAATGCTGGAGAAGGGATGAATTGATGAAGTTGCTACAAACCCATATCTTGCAGAATGGCAGATCCTAAAACAGTAGCTTAGTCTTTCTTCATAAACCAATGATGACAACATACTCATGCATAAATCTTCTTCTTATATTTATAACCATTAGTGTTGGTTATCATACCTTCAACAAGACTTCAGCCTTTCAAACAAAAACTCACCGTTCCTCCTCTCTTTTCACTGTGTTTGTGGTTCTTGCATGGACTGCCAAACTCTCATTTGGAGAACTTGGATTGATGGTACCATCTATTTTGAGTTTCTAGGGTACAACAAAATCAACATGAACAACAACATAAGGTCTGCAATAATAATTAAAGTTTCCTAGCTTGTTTTTGATTTGGCATCTAAAACCCACAACCTCATGAATCATATGACTGTCATTTCAATCACAAATTGCATTGCTTTTTCAAATATCTCATCGATACAAAAACCTCATATACCCAGTCTGCAGCCATAGTAAAAACAACAGGATCTCTTGAAATAACAAAAGCCAAACATTGGGTAAAACAAGCCATATAAACCCACAACGACCTTTCTTACTGTCTTTGACTCATTGAAATCTCATACATACCTCTATAGATGCACCTTCTCAAAAATGAAAATATGAGAAAACATTATCAAAAGCATACAATATTGAAAAATGTGAGTGTTTTCTCTATGCTAGTGATAAGGGTCCATGAAACAAGAAGACCTGTTTTTCTCCTTGTCTTCCATGTGCATTCTTGTATGTTGGAGAGAAATAATGAATATCACGAGTTCCCTAACCATTCCATGACTTTGGAGGGCCACATGTTGCTTCATAGATGTCTTGGCCGCCATTATAGCCTCCTCAAGCTGTTCTTTAAAACGCCCCCCTTGCTTCGGGAGTTGCTTGCTCTCTTACTGCAACATGGGAGACTCTTTCAAAGCAAACACTCATGCCATAAACATTAAAATTCCTTATGATGCATGGCCTAACCACAAGAGGACACTTTCAATGTGAATAAACCAGCAAGGAAACTTTGGCACAATGAAACCTTTTCCCCTTTTTTACTTTTTGGGCACCCAAGTATTATTTGCATTTTGATTTAAGACTTTTTTTTACACTTGGGGCTATTTTAATCTCAAGGATTAAAATCAGCTAACACTTTTGGCAACCTTTGTAGATGTTTTACCCACTAAAACTCATAAGACTAATAGCCTTGTATATCCATTGGGTGAAGGAGTCAAAGAAGACCTGAAACTAACTCAAAACCAAACTTTACAACCAGCTGGTAACACCTCAAGACAACAAAACAACTAGACTAACTGTGCTTCAGCACTTGGAGAAATGATAAACTAATGGTGTGCATCAACACTTATTAACTTGAAAAGAAAACTATCCTAACCTACACTAACCAACAATAGGGTTTACTCAAACAAGACCATTAACTGGTTCTCTGCAATAGCCTCCCTTTCTCACCAATTAACAATCCTTCACATGTTTATGTGCAAACAAGAGAAAGTGAAGAAATGCCAAATGTCTAATCAGCTACTACAATACCTCTTGGAAAATGAAAATACATCCACTTACCTCTTGATGTTGGTCATGCAAACTGTTGTTTTGAAGTGGATAAGTGGGTTTTATACTTTCATCTTCAACTACAACTTCACGCTTGGGTGCAAGTATGAATCGTGGTAATTTGGTGGTCTCCATCCTAGTTAAATCTTTGATAGGACATCCTCTTGAAAAGATGAACTTTGATGTCTCCTTGCTATTTTTTTGTTTGTGTGTTGCTTCTTTATCATTTTGTTGACTTATGGAAACCACCTCTTGTGACTGTTTTGGAAAACACATAGAGATTTTTGCCTTATGCTCCTACTATTCATGATTTTCCTCTTCCATTAGTGCTGGCTTGGCATCTAGATTTGAACAAAATGCCTCCAAATCATCCCAAAAAATATCTTCTTCAACCTCGTCCTTACTTTTTTGTAGAAGAGGACTGATTTTAACTTCATATCATCCCTCCTTGTTTGTGTCAACTTCATCTCTATCTTGCAAAACAAGGCTGTCCTCATTTGTCTTCCAATAGACCAGCAACTTTTCATGCTCATTCTCATCCTCTATCTGCTCCAAAACTTGTGATGACATTGAAACTTGCATACTCTCTTCATCCTCATCAAGAAACAAGGAAGTTCATCAAATGAGAAATTCAAATTTTCATTTTCATCACCTCTCTCAAGCTTTGTATCTTTCTGTCCCAACTGACCATGCTCTTCATTCACTCGTATTTTTTCATTTTGTGCATCATGTTTAAGGGTTGAACAACAAGAAAATCTTCTTGTTCTTCCCCCAAAACCTTTTCTTCTCATTCACTAAACCATCAATCTTGGTAGACAATAGGACCATCTTTGCAAAGGCGAATGGTGATAGGACAAGAAGGCTGATCTGGCAAAGAATCTTGGAAATTTTGATGGGTCCATGGAAGAGTAATAAGCTTTTGAGGAGACAAATTTTGAGGAACAAAGGGTTGAACTTGCATAGTCATAGTTTCAAGCAAAGTATGAAGACTCCTAAAACTTGGAATTTCAAACTAAAAAAAAAAATTACTTGAAGATTCAGGAGGCTTGTCTTGCTTGAAACTTGGAATCTTAAACCTAGATATCTCCTCTTTTGTAAGCTAATTTGGAATGTAAGTGGCTGATTGGTTTTCTATCTTTTGTACTTTAGCAAGCAAAAGCTTCATCTGCTCGTGTTTAGTAGCAACCTCTTTTGCAAGTGACTCTTCATATCTCTCTCTTTGGCAATCCAACTCCTGCTAGTCTTGGTAGGCTTGATAAGCCGACTCTTCTTGATGCAAGTTATATTCTCGGTCTCTTTCAATTTAATTAAGTTGTCTTTGCAAGTCCAATATTATATTTTTGATGCTTAAATTACCATCATTTTGAGGTTGATTGTGAGGATAGCTATGCTGGCTTGAAATAACATAGTTTTCATGGGGTTGAGCTTGAACATGTGTAGGCTCTCATGAGACTTGAGCAGGGGCAAGTGGGTGGTAAGAATGATAAGAATGCTAATAACCTGCTGTTAATGGGTTATTTGAGACAAAGCCAACAGCATATTCTATTTTGTATGGATGATAGGACGGTGCATAAACAACCTTTTCATGGAATGGAAGATGGAAAAACATATCTTCACTAAAATAAAACATTATGTAGCATTCAAATAAGTTGGAAATTCATTGAAATATCTTAAAAACCTGAATAATGAAGTCTATTTTTTTTGCAAAAATTAAGTACATACCAGCACTATTCCTCTTGAAGCTTGTAGATTTAACTTGAAGTTGCCAGGTGTGTGAAAATTTAGTGCCTCCAAAGGTAAAAATTGCTGACATACACACCAAAATCAGTAATGATAAGACAAATTTTGAACTGAGATAGTTCAAATAGTCCCACTAAGCGTGCCAAAAACTGTTGTCATGGAAGTGTGCACCCTTTGCTAAGCTGATTAAATCACTTGGCCACCTTGTGAAACATGGGATGATCTCCTTGAGTGTGGGCTCAAATAGTGGAGATCAACTTCTAGAGAGGGTTGGTTCCTTTGATGCCTCACCTAAACTAAGTAAACTAATGATGCTTGCTGAGAAAAGAGAGAAGGATAATATATAATGGAACCTAAACTCTAATACGGCGATGCACTAACAAGGTATTTTGAGACCTACACAACTACCTTTGCACACACAATTGATCAACAAAAAAAGTTGGTTCATACACAACTTAGAGGTTTAATATGCCCATGCATCAATATTTCATAAGAAGGTTATGATGTTCACAATCCTAGAAAGAAATTTTGCTATCTCTTCACAACTTTGAATTGTTTGCATCATTTACACAACCTAAAACCTACAATAATACATATATCTTCTGCCTAAAGGTGCTAATAATGAGATAAATATCAAAGGAATTAACATAACTCACAAAAATGTTCATCAATCATTTGATTACACACAATAAGACAACTTCTAAGAAGGATATAAATGCTTGATTTTATTGATAAAAAGGTGTTACAAGTAGCTGTACATGCTTGCAAAATGAGTTACAAGGTTGTCCCATCTTCAAAGAACCTTCAAAAGTTACAATACAACAGCTAGAAGAGAAAGAACTAGTCTAAAATTTGCCCATAGGCTGCCTTTTTATGCTGCTTAATAGTTGCTAGATGATAGGAACATTTGTTGCTTCAGTTGGCTAGGTCAAAGTTTCCTTGGTCGTCCAAAACAGAAAACCCTATTTTGCAGCCCCTAAAAGTACTCCAAAAAGGTGTTGCAGTGATGAAGAAGTCTTTCCTTGATCTCTTCTACCATCAAGGATCCTAAAACAACTCTTAAATGCAGGAAGCTAAGGCTTGAGGGTCAAAATTCTCTGTAATGTCCTTTTCTAAATGGGTTTATTAATACGAGGAATTAGCCTATCATTAGGATCCGTGGGTACATGAAGTGTTTAGAGGATCATTTGGCGGTTATCGGTTGGGACATCACTCCAGTGATTGATTGAGGGTTTGAATACATTGGACACCCACTAAGTGATTTAGAAGTACTTACTATTTATAGTAAGTCGGTGACGGGAGTTGCTATTTTAGCGAGGGCTGATTGTTGGTGCTTCGATGCTCGGCTTGGATTTGATGATTTGTTGAGCAAATAGGAGTTATTAGAAGCATTTAATAAAAATTAAAGGAATTATTAATTTGACTTTATAATATAAAGTCATTTTAATGAAATATTAAAGTTATTATTAAAATGGCAAATTATAAAGTATTTTTAATACTTTATAATGAAGGGGAAAATTTAATATTTGATGAGTTTAATATTCATTAAATAAAAGGGACGCCATTTATTAAAATATTGGCCTAAGTATTGAAAAAGGGCGAATTATTTATTATTAAATGTTATTGAGCTGATTTTTGAGAAGGGTCGACTTTTTGAGAGAAGGTATTTATTTCCTCAAGGCAAATCGAACTCATTATGTTGATTATTCGAATTTGTTATCATTTCTCTCTGAGAGCTTCGGGGTTTGAGAAACAAGGGTTTCGGCAGATCATCAGGTTTTGAAGAACGTTCCCTCTTCAAAATCAAGCATACTGAGACTGTGCAATACCAGTTGAAGATTGTCAGTTGAATAGCTTCATTCAGAAGTTATTACAGAGTTTATCTTGAAATAAATCTCCAGGGTTGATTCAATACTTGTCAGGAAAGTGATATATTTGAGCGGTTGATTTAGATCTTTATCCTGGCACGATTCCCAAGGTTGTACGGATTTTATCATTGCTGGTTTGGAGGCCGTACCACTGCTGAAAGGTCGTACTTTTTATGCAAGTTGAAACGCCTTGCTTTTGGTTTTCTGGTTTCTCTAGTGTGGGCGCCTAGGTCTCTGGAGTCATTTGCATCGTATTCGAGGTTGGAGGCATTTGTTCTAAAGCTGGCCGTACCTTTCTTCATCATTTTTGGGCGGCTGCAATAACCAGGTTTTCACAATAAATGTTATTGCCTTTTTCATGTATGTTGATTTGTCGCAGTTGTAATCATTCAGAAAAGATTAATAAATCATCTGGCATTGAGATCTGATCTATATTCTGTAGTTTTGTAGCATC
>VDFB02072668.1:0-15938 GCA_007258455.2 Sequoia sempervirens
TTTCCAAAATTTGTAGTGGGAGCACGGCCAAAATTCTACTTTTTAGGAAGTGCCCACTTAGAAAATTAGTAAAAAATCAAATATTCATTAAAAAATTATCAGAAAAATTGTGCATCAACTAGATGCTGTTAGCTAACTTCTGACTATAGCGATTTTAAAAATAGTAAAAAAAATTTCACCGTGCTCAGGTCATACAAGAGTTGCTATGTTATGTTTTTCTAACAAAAACAAAACCAATTTGTGTACATCCCTCTTTTGAACCCCTTAATATCAACCATTTTCAAATAAATTAGTAGTTTAGAAAGTGAACTCGGAGCACTTTGATCCTTGTTTTTGTTCCATCTCAAAATTTTGAGTGTAACTATCCTCAATTTCACGTCCAAGGTCAACATTTCCTGATTTCAGAAAAAAAGTGGTCACTTAAGCCCCCTTTTTGGGAACCATCTTGGTGCACTTACCTTCAGGTTCACCAAAATGCGATATAAGAGGCATTCACTGCACACGGGTCTCTCCTTTCTTGAGAGATCACCATGGAACAAACTGCTCTTATACACCTCATAATAAACGGGTTAGCAGAATGATAAAGAACTAAGACTTAGTTATGATTCAGGAAAAAACTACCACAGACTCTGAGAGAGAAAAACCAAGAGATTTCTGTCTCAAAAGAGGAAGCTCTCATCCCAAAAGACGTCGGTGTAGTTTCAAGACACCAACACGGCGCATTGTCATCTAAAGGATGCATTGGCGTCCTAAGCAACAAAGGGCTCATGAACTCGAATGGATAGAAACAAGCTTTACTTCTAGGCTCAAGTTTAAAGTGTATTGAGCAAAATAACTAGTCAAGAAACTAGAAACTAAAATGAATGCAAGAAGGCTTGAAGAAAGCTCACCTTTCTCTAGATGTCCAAATCTCCACTCCAAGCTCCTTTTCATGACCTACACACAAAAGAACAAGGGGAAAAGGTTGGGACTGTATAGGGGTTTGCCTCAGTCAGACCCCTATTTTGGTATTCCCACCTCTATGGACAACCAAGTTGGAAAGGAGTGCAAATGAAATAAACAAAGTGTGTGGTGAAAGAAAAACATGCTCAGGAGTAAAAACTGTACCACAAGAAGCGTGTGGTGAAAGAAAAACCCACTCAAGAGTAGAACCTGCATCACAAGATAGTAAATAAACAAGTAGGAAAGGAAAGTGAGAGAGAGAGTTACCCATGGGCCTAGACCCTCTCTGGAGCACACATATGCACAATTGAGTGCTTGCTTGAGAGTTGTTGCTGTTGGGAGGACCTCAGTCCGACATGGCTTCGCTTGTGAGAGTACTACTATCAAAGATGAAGAGGACACAAAATTGGAGCAAGTAACAAGAAAGCTTGAGTGAATGTCTTCCAACCCCCAAATGAGAGCCAAGAAGGGGTTTTTGATGCTTGCAAGGGTGACAAAGAGTTGTTACTTATGAAATGTAACCACTAGGACACGTGTCTCAAGGGTTAATATTCTAGATTCCTTGTTTCAAACTCGGGAAACTGCTAGGATGGTAGTGCGCTATGCAAACATCTTCACGCCGCACGTTCGTCTAGAGCCTAGGTTCTCGGGAGATGTGTCATCAGACTTCTATCGCTCAGCCACAAGTCCACATAGAGTCAAAATCACAAAATTCTAACTCATGGGATTTTTTCATTAATGTTCCAAGGCATCATAAATGCTAGGAAAAAATGCAAGAATGTGGAATTTCCCCTAGGTGCAATTTTGCAACATTACAATTTCAAGCTAAAATTGATGGTGCAATAAGTGTTTGACCAAGACTTGAAGCGCACAAAACACTCCATCAATGCACTGGGATAGTGGAAAGAAAAAGTGAGTAAAATTTGAAAAACAATCACTTTTGGTGTAAAAAGTACACTAACTATATTCTTTGGAAAAAAGTGTAAAAGCAACAAAAATCTTTGCCAAGTGTGCCAAAAAGCTTAAAAAATCAATTTTATTGGAATTTGATGAAATTTATTTTGAGATTGGTTTTCAAATTTGAGTTCACTATTGCCATTATATTTTGGAAAAGGTCACTTAGACCCAATGTTAAAAAAATGCTCCACTTACACACTAAATTGAAGGAAAATGAAAAGAAAGAAAGTATGTATTTTTACCTAAAAAAGTGTAGTTTTTGTATCGAATGAAAAAAGTACATGTATAAAATCTCCATCAAATGCATTTTTTACCAAAATTAAATTTGTTAGAATTAATTTTATTGGAATGACTACTTTTTAAATCCAAATGCATTAGTGAAATCATATTTCAAAAAAAGTGGACAAAACTCAATGTGCCCAAAATACTTCACCAAATACACTAGGTCAAAGTAAAATTAAAAATGAATAAAATTACATTTGACTCAAAATTTTACCAAATTGTCACTTTGGCAAAATATACCAAAGTGCCACTAATGCATACTTGTGCACCATGTCACTTATAAGTTAAAATAAATAAAAGTGCACTCATTTTTATTAAAAAAAGCACCATGGATACAATTTGAACAAATTCAAAAGAAGAAAAAGATTCTCAATGTGCACCAAAGTGCCAAATACCTTGTAGGTGCACCAAAACAATCATAAATTTTACATGGATACAAAACGAAATTAATCATAATTATTTTGTTCTAGAATAAAATAATTTATTATGGAGAACACATTATATATATATATGTATGAATTTAGTAGTATTTTTTATTATGCTTCATATTAAATTTATTGTTCAAGTCTTGCGTGAGAATGGTCAAGCCATTTTGTGTGAGAGATGAAATTACTATGTTTATATGATTTTTTTTATTTACATGTTTAATTGATATCATCTCGAGTAAGTAATTTCACTTATTGAATATAAATTAATAATTGTAAGCATAATATTGTGATTGTTATTAATTTGGGTGTTCATATATTTTTTTATTAATACTCAAGTATTTTAATTGGTGAATTTTTATTGTGTTTGATCCAAATTTCTAATTCAGCTCTTGCATGTGTACACTTCCTTGTTCATACATTTAGCTATACAAGGGTTTGTGTTTGTTTTCAAAGGTTAATTTACTTTTAATCATTAAAGGCATACAATATCTTGTCTATGCATTAAAATAATAATTCTTGTGCTCATACTCATAAATAAAAATAGATGTGGTGAATAAGCTTATTTTCTATTGTATGTTGAAACTCCCAAAGGAAATTTTGTATATGTAAAAATTGTCATTTTTATCCATAAACGAGTCTTCTAGGGTTTTAGTTAGTTTTTTAATCTTACATGGATCTTTCCCTTGTAATCTGAAGAAAGGTTTCACCTTACATACTTTTCCATTTTTTGTTGTCTTGAAAAAAAACATTGAAACATTGTTGTCATAGTCTCTTATGTATGCTGTTAAAGAAGATAACTGGTGGTAATTGGTGTCAATAACCTATAGACATTACACAAACAAGGATTAAGATGGTTTTAAGTAGGATGCTTGTAGAATATCTCATCAAAGTGGAAGAAATTTTCAAGGGAAGATGCTTCTTGGAAAAATGAAAACTTCATGTAGAAATAACTATAACTAATGAGTATTGAGGACAATGCTTCTTTGAAGATGGGAGCATGTTATGCCCTTAGCCTATTGGATTTATTGGGTTATGCAATGGTCAACTTGTAGCACAAATAACCTTAACCTTGGTCATTTGATAATTTCTAGATTTCATAATTACAATTGTTGTCGATCTAAATGGGATTATGACCATATAAAAGCCTAATGACCATCAAACAATTTCAAGTCACAATGGTATACACAATTTTCCACACAAAAAACTTTTAAGAAGCATTTATCACCATTTGTTAGTTAAAATACCTATCGTCGATCTTTGGCACTTGTAATCCATTAGTAAATCAAAGACTTTGAAGTTCCTTGACCTTTTTAACTTCATGCAAGACCATTGATATAAATCCATTGCTACCAAAATTTTGAATATATAAAGGACTTAAAATCACTTATTGACATAGGTTGTCTATCAAACTATGTATCTCAACTTGATTTATGGTCAATAAGTTTTGTTGGGAGAAAATAATTGTCCAATACTTACAAATATTCAAATAGTTGGATGACCATCCATCACCATGCATGCAATAATGAAGAGACTATTGAAAGGGATTTTATAACTAGCAAGACCCAAAAGACCATTGATCAATCATAGACGATCAATTGACTCTTAATAATCTTCATATGAAAATCGCTCCAATGCTTTAACTTAAAGATACATAAGGCTTCCAAAGATGTGGATCAAATGTTGATAAACATCTTACAATGTGTTGCGGAATCAAAAAGATCTAAAGATTGCTTTAAATAGCTAAAGATGAACTACTATTTCTTTGTAGAATAATTTTGCTTGAAAAAATGGGAGAATTACAAGAATTTCAAGGGATGCTACTCCATGACCTTACACTATTGAATGATTATGATTGTTCTATTAAAGTATTGCCTACTTCTGTGAAGAAATATTGTTATCAAATTTTTTTTTGTTGTTATTTAGTATTGATTTTATAACTTAAATCTTTATCAAGAATCATATTCTAAAAATTCTCATATGAATATAGAAAACATATTCATTGCACCAATGATGTAATATAAGAGTTTAACAATCCATTTATTGAACTTAACGCACCTATTATTTATGATAAACTACATCCCACATAAACAACCAATGAATTAATTTCAACATACTAACTCTTTACAAAAGATAGATATAAATTTTGTATAACCATTAACTTCACCAAGTAAACAGTAAAGAAAACCAAGAACACTTTTACATGAAAGAGCTTCAATTAGAAGCTTGATGAACAACAATTCTACAGAGAAAATCTTTTAGAATTATCATTATTGGTAAATTCTGCTTGATTGATATCTTTCTGTTTAGATGCTAAGACAGAGGGCTACCTTGTTGATCATAGAATTTCATTTTGGCCTGGTCTATTGGGTAATCCATACTTAAAATTAAATGTACTAGTTTGTTTAATTCAACATTTAACATCTGACAGGAGTTTTATTATGAAATTCTCCGTAATTTACCAATTGATTTCATTCTATATGAAGCATCTTTTTAATTTAAAATCACTGGTTTTTTCAAAAAGAAATCTAAATCTTCCAAACCTATTCATTAATGGAAACTATACTTTCACAAGGAAAATGTTGAATATATCAAAGCATTGCAATTCCATACTGTTAAATCTCTGTAAACTGTCACACAAAAACAGTCTAATACATATTGAAAGTACTCAAAAGACAATTGTTCTGAGATTAAACTGACCCCTAGCTTTGGTGAGATCCTGGTCTGGCAAGACCTCTCCTTGTATTCCCAGTGACTTAAACATCTCAACAATCACCTTATTCTGGAAATCTTCAACACCCATTTTCACCCTGGGCTGCCTAATTCTGTACTGGGAAAGATTGATAATCATATTCATATATGCATCTCTCAGTCTTGAAAGCAAGGATTTTGCATGCTTAGTAAATTTCAGCTTCAACTTTGGCACAGATTTGAGCTTCAAAACAAGCCTGCCTTTATGTTCACCCAGCCTGACTATTCTCAAACTCTTTCTTCCTCCATTAAACTTTTCCAACCTTTTGTATCTTCTCCTCTGCATAAATCTCTTCACAGACATGGAAAATCCCATCATGTCTGAAATCCCAGCCATCCCAATTGCTGTATCAATTCATTTGAAGTGTACAAGATGTTTCTAAGCTAGGGGGAAAACTCTAGTTTATAGAGTTTACTAACGGATGGAGGGCATTGTAGATAAGATGAGGTAAAAGACAAAGAGTGTGAAAATATGCAGCCATAGAATCCGCTCAATGAATATTGCATGGGCACTAAAAACAATGGTTTTATGGTCAAGAAGATTAAAGTATATGCCTCTCTGATCATGACTACTAATTGACCTGCAGGGGCTATTGAAGGATATCTTGTATTTTAATGCTTGATTTATGTAAGTTGTATCATAAATCTGTGAGCTTTCTTTGAATTTTTCCCCTTGTAATATCCTTTTTGATAAACATTGTTTGACTGCTTTCATCTAGGGTTATTTGTTAATTTTTTAAGCGAGACTAATTTCACTCTAAAGGGACAAGATAAATGGGAAGTATGTTTCATTTGTTTTAGTATGTGGATTTTTAGTTTAGTAATTCTGATTGTTTTTGAGGTTAGCAATATTGGTAAGAGGAATGAATTGGTTTAGGGCTCATAGTTTTGTTTACAAGCAGATAAGTTTATTTTCATGAGATAATAAGTTTTTCTCTATATATATTTATAGACTTTTTAATAGGTAGATTAATTTTTTTTTTAAGAAATAAGTTTTTTTTTAGAATTATTTAAGTATATTAGTGTCATGTCTTAGGTGGGTATTAGTTTGTTTGTTATGGATTAGTGTATTGATCAATTCGTCAACAGTAAGGTATTAGATGATATGGGATATAAATTCTTTTTATCTCCTCATATTATCATAGTAGAATATTTTAATTCTCATGTAAGGAAGGATATGAATTTTTTAAAATTATTTTTCATAAATAGTGAAGTGTCTGAAAGTAAATAAATGTCACAAAAGTGCATTATGTAAGAGCTTGCCTAGCATGGGTGACTCCTATATCATTTAATAAAATTAATGGGTGATGGTAGAAGGTGTGATGCAAGAGCATGCTAGGGTGTAAGAGCAATCTTGCATCACCCAAAAACATTTTCTTTCACTTGTTTGTTTTTTTACATGTTTCTTTTTATGTTCCAACCATTACTAGTCACATAGATCCTACCACATACCATCACACTTGCATATTTCATTGATCCTTCAACAACACATTCAATGTTTAGAAGATTTGGGTCACCACAAAGGCCTAATTTAGTCTCTTACCTTCTACTTGGTGTATAGGCTAGTGTTTAGTTTCACTCTCTATGGCTTATGATTTTTTTCAAAGATTGTGGCAACAAATGAACATATTTCAAGATACATTGGGCCCAAAAAACCCTATGGTGTGGATTACATCAATATTTTTTGATCCATCATTATTGCTTCAATCCGAAAGATTCACCTACACCTATGACCGACTACATGCTTCACAGGGCATTAAGTATTACACCACCTTGTGGAAAATTGAGATTATTCTTAAGGCCACAAGCTACTATATAAACACCACTTACAATTATTTGAAGATATTCAAGTTGGAGATTTGAGTTGGGGGTCAAGTTTGAGCATTACTTTATAATATCATTCAAATTCTATAATTTACATATATGTAATCAAATGATTGAGGCCTAGGATGTTGGAAGCCCATCGTGACATAGTTGTTATTTATTCATGACTAACAATCCATAAAGCTCACATAGTTGTTTTATTGTTTTATTGGCATTCCATTGTGTAATTATGTGTTGTTTAATTTTATTACATGGTTAGATGACCCTTCATTGGATCCTTCATCAATGATTGCATTAAAAGTGGTATTAGAGCATGATTTTGAATCATTGGGATGGTAAAGTTTTTTTCTTATAAATATATAATTTAATTAAGGTATTCTACAATAAGCTTGTAAATAGAGCGCTAACTATGAGGGAATTTGTAGGAGTGATTGTGGATAGTCTATTGACCTAATATAATTTACACTAGATCTAAAATTCCTTTTTGAAGGGGACAAGGTATTGTGAATATCCTAGAAATATGGAAGATATTTTTGAAATGATGAAGGCAATAAAAATACAAATGTATTATTTTAAGGAAGACTACATAAGAAACCCTAACCTTAGACCTGATGAGAATGATGAAGAACAAGAAGCTAATCTTCATGAAAGTGATGAAGAATAAGAAAATACTCCCACCAAGTAAAGTGAAAGCAAAGAGGAAGACAAGAAGAAAAGAATGTTGAAAGCTATATTGAGCTAAGAAGAATATAGTAGATGTTCCTAATTATTTTGGTAGTTAAAACCTTGAGGATTGGATACATTGGATAACTTAATCAGAAGAACATTTTGAGTATTAGAATATTGATGATTTAGATCTAATACTAAGTTGAAGGTTCATTGTCATTTGGTGTAAAGAAATTTAGTTGGAAAGAAACTAGAACAACTTAAGGTAGAAAAGTATGGGAGTGAAAGATAATATTGAAGACTAGTAAAAGTTGACAATTTGATAAAGACATCTAGAGGAAGGGTAAAAGCACAAACCTGTGTCACACTTTATAAAGGAATTGGCCTACAACAAATTTTTTTTTTGAACTTCTACCACATAAAAGTGGTCTTTATGTTTTGAATTTCAAAATGATGTAAACTAATGAAATGTAGAACTTTTAATGAAGTTTATTCCCGTAATTTTTTTATAATGGAAAAAGAAATCAAATTTTGATGTATATTTTTCTCGTAATAACACTTTAAACTCAAATTGGTCAGAATTCAACAGTTTTCATGGGCCGTCAACTATTGCCTATTTTTTTAATCATTTTCAAAAATAAATTATACCCTTGTGAAGAAGACTCTCCTCTTGTTTATATATTTTTAAATTTTTTTTTAATGTGTTTACTATTTTTTAAAAATTTCTAATCCTCTTTTTACTTTAACAACCTACTTGCATTATTTTAAAAATAAAATATATTAAAACTAATCAAAATATTAAAAAATTACATATTTGGATCACCATTCTGAGCTCTACAAAAGGGTATTTTTATTTTTCTTTTTAAAAAATCATTGATTGAAGAAATACTTAGTTGAAGTTGAAAGTTTTAAAAAATTTGAAAAAATCTAAGTTGGCTGCTAATTAGGATGCCACATGAATTCGGTAGAAAGGGATTTATGCCGAAACCCTTTCTATAGCTCACACATTAAAAAATCCAATTTCAAAGCAGGAAAAGGAAAAATTTTTTTTGGGATTTGAGCGAAACTATTCGACCGAAACCTTGTGTGCCACATATAGGCCACATGGTTTCGATCAAAACCTATTCGGCTGAAACCTTTCTGGCCGAAAATATTTTGATCGGAACTATTTTTTTGGCCAAAAGTGTGACACAACTTTGTGCTTTTAGCTTGAAGGGACAAAAAATTGTAAAGATACATCAATGGTTTGAGAGGACCAAATTAGGGATACTTGAGTATCTTGAATATCCAAATAGAAGAGGAATTATATATCAGTTGGACCTAATTTCATAAAAGAAATTGAAGATGACAAATAGAAAGAGAGGGGGTATTCTAGAGGGAGAAATATCAATGCAACAATAAGTTACCATATGTAAAAGGTTTTAGGATCATAAATATATCATATTAAATAATATGTTGTATGGATTACCACTAGTAAGGAGTATTATTCATCATACATGAACCCCATACTAGGAACAACTTTAATAAATGAAGCAATGCACATGATGACACTAGTAGAAAATAAATAATTGAACCACAAGTGCAAGAGTTGTTGAGGAAGGTTTGGATCAAAGAGTTTGAGCCCATGTGTGATACATGTATTCCTAGAACCCAAGATTATGGTGAGTGGAGAATGTGTATAGATTCTATAGCAATAAATAAAATTGTTATAGAGAATTGGTTAAAATTTCAAGGATGGGTGAAATAATTGACTATTTGAGTGAAACAAATATTTCTTTACAAAGACTGATTTAAAGAGTGATGTCATCAAATTATAATCATACAAGGAGATAAATGGAAGACATCATTTAAGATAAATTAAGAGTTGTATGAATGGTTGGTTATGCCTTTCAATTTGACAAATGTACTAAGTATATTTATGAGGTTGATGAATGATATTTTGAGGAAACTCTTAAGTATGTTTGTGATTATTTATTTGGAAAAAAAATAATTTTTAGTAAGACTAAGGGGAGAGATATAGAATGTATGATACTAGTATCATAGAGATTGAGAGAAGAAAAGCTATTGATTAATTGTAATGAAATAAATTGCACATGAGAAGAATATAATATAAAATATGCTAAAAATAATTGATAATAATTGAGAATAATAAGCCAATTTGAGGGGAAAACCAATAAATATCTCCAATGAGAACAATTCACAATCTAATGATGAATTGAGACTCAGTACCTGCTATATATACTCTACTTATTCCTAGGATATCGCCCAAGACAACTTAGATAACAATATATAAACCCTAGGCCAAACTAAATAACTAAATGTTGTGCATGTTTTGCACACACGCCTCGTCATGGGTAGGGACCCCCTCTTTTCATTCCCGATGGGTTGCTTTGCTCCTGTCTCATTTTGCATGCCCCTTTCCTGGAGCCTAAATTGGTCATGTTCCTTCAAATGATCAAATTCCCCTGACAAAATTCACCTGCTTGAGTTTGGCTAAGTCTATTGCCTTCGCAGAAGTGCCCTTGTGGGTTTCCCTTCACTCGTTGCCTTGATGTCCTTTAGGCCTTGCAAACCCGCAACTACAGGTTGCCTCTTGCAGGTTGCCACTCATGTTTCGTTGTTGAGTAGCGACTAACACTCAACTTCTGCCTGCATGGCAGGACCCGCACTTAGTTTCTCCATCTGGGCCTTGACCAAGCATCCAACTGAGTGTGGGTTCTTGCATCTCACCTAACTTGGATCTACCATACAAATAAATCAATGCATACCATTAATGGAATTTGGCCTATAAAATTTTCTCCATTTCATTTTACTTGGGGCATTCAAATCTAGGGAGAAGCAAAGTCCCCCTTCCTTTTTTTCTTTTTGCCTTGTCTTGCTAACTTGGTCCCTAATCGCTCAATTCACTTTTTCCTTCATTTTTGACTTTGGGGACAAGTTTCCTATGGATTTTGGATGTTTTTGTGGTGCTTAAGTGAACTTCCAAGGTTTCGTTAAGTTTCGGGAAGTTGCAAAAATTTCATTCTGGAATTCCATCCCTCCGTGGCCATTTCTAGAACTTTGTCCCTTCGTGGCCGTTTCTGGAACTTTGTCCCTCAATGGCCATTTCAGGAACTTTGTCCCTCCGTGGCCATTTTGGGAACTTCATCCCTCCTTGGCCATGTTTGGAACTCTATCCCTTCGTGGTCATTTCAGGAACTCCGTCCCTCCTGGGCCATTTTCGGAACTCCATCCCTTTGTGGCCGTTTCAGGAACTTCGTCCCTGCTTGGCTATTTTTAGAACTTCCCTTTCAGGCTGCTATCCCTCTGCCTGTCATCCGCCATCCACCACCCATCTACCATCCGCCATTTTTCCATCATCCTTTCGCCCTGTTGTGCTCACACCCCGAAGCACGCATTAATGTTTATGGTCCAAATAAGCTCCAAATATGAATGTTATGATATTTTAACGATGTATGGATGAATCTAGTGATGCGTTTGTAGGATTTGAATAACGTTTGCCTTGATTTGTGTATGAAGACACTTACAATGCTTCATGTATGCAGGATTCAAGAAACCTACCACGAGTCTGTCAGGGAGACCCATTGAGAAGGCTAAACAAGGAAAAGCACATAGCTCCTATCACCATTCATTTCATGCCCACCTTTCTTCATAGCACCCATCAACAAAGCTGGCATTAGAAGAAGGCTTGTGCCAAGGAAGTCAATGACAAAAAATGCAATGGGTTGGCCTTGAAGAAAGCATGAGGGAGCTTCCCTACTTTTCATCAAATGATGATGATCTTTAAGGAGCTATCTGCTTGAATTAGGGGCAACCAATCCATTGATGCCAGTGGTCGACGAGCCCATCTGATCCAATGAAGAATGTTGCAAGTCCATCAAGCAAAGGATAGCCTTTGGGTAGTTTCAACTATAGTGAAAAGTGAAATCAGCAAGAGGACAAAATTGCTATAGTGACTGGCCACTATAAGACAAAATAGAGAAAAGACAAAAGATGTATTTTAAATTGCTGAATATTGTGGGGTAGGTGAAGCCCTAGTGCAATCAAATCTAGGCCACACAATGTAATTCAATCCTAGCCATTCATTTGAGCTTTGGAAAACTATAAATAGGGGTCTTCCCCTCATTTGTAAATGGTTGGAGAGCTGGTGTAAAAAGCATTTGCAGCAATAGAAGACAACATTGCATGATTTTATGGATGTTCTCTTTGATTTTGCTCATCTTGTATGCATGGTTCTACTTCACTTTTTAGTTTAGTTGTTAGTTGCTTGAATGAAAGTGATGATGGTGATTGTTGTTTCAGTATTTGATGAATTTCTAGCTCATGCTTTTTGTGGTTCATTGATGACGAGTCACTTTGAAAAGCTAGTCTGAGCTACTTTCCTTTATTGTTGTAACTTAGTTCAATTACATGTGCATGATGTGTGTGTGTAATCTAAAAATCTGTAGTCCTTAGAAGATTGCACTGGTTTTGTGTAACTGTAGGTTCCTCTTGGCCAAGCAACCCACTTTAGGGAGTTTGTCTACTGTAGCAGCCTCCATGGTCACTGTTCATTCATAGTTTCAGATCTAGGAACCTCTTCTCTTCCCTTCCCTTTTCCTTTTTTTTAATAAGTAACCTATGCCAAGGTTCATCGAACATTGTAAAGCCAAATCTAATGATGAAATGGAGTTCAAGACTGCTATTTGAACCTGCAACAAATGCACAACTCTCCCATCCTAAGAACTCCATTTGCAGATCCAACTTCCTCGCTTTGTGACTCATCCGTAAGTCCGCCTTGTGATTCCAACAAATCACATGAAACAACTGGGATATTCCAAGCACTGTCAAGACCTGACATTAGATACCTTGGGATAGTGTTCTGCAATTTGATTGTGGAAGATTGTCTTTCAAGAGAGGTGATGCACCTATGCATTACCTGTGTTGAGAAGTGCATAAAAAACACATCAACACTAAATAAGAAATAATAATGATAAAATGAATTAATTAAGAGTTAATGTGGCCATAGGCTGACTACTTATAACCCTATACACACTCTAGGATTAAGGGTGTAGCATGCCCCCTTCTTCAAAGAAGCATTTTCCTCAATGCTAATCAAGTGCGTGTTCTTTTGAATGAAATCTTCATCCTCCCATGTGGCATCTTCAACTAGTAAATTCTTCAACTAGATGAGATACTCAGTTAGTGTTTTAGTCCTTTGCTTCTTTGTGTGTGTCTCAAGAATATTTTTTTTCCCAACATGATTCTTCCTTCTTCATTGAGCTTTGGTAATATTATTTATGTAGGGATATTACACCCATTTAATTTCTTCAAACAAGAAACATTAAAAAATGGATGTATCTTTATTGTTGGAGGTAATTCCATCTTGTAGGTGACATTGCCTCTCTTTTGCATGAGTTGGTATGGGCCATAATATTTTGTGGATAACTTTTTGTTCTTTTTTTATTGCTTCAGTGACATATTCTTATAAGGCCATAATATCAAGAAAACCCAATCTTCAACTTCAAAAGTTCTTTCCCTACAGTGTTGATCAACATGTTGCTTCATTCAATCTTGTGCCATGATCAAATTATCCTTAAGCCTTGCAATTGCTTGTCACTAATGATGTATGTGGTCCTCTAGATCCTAAACTCTTGGTGACAACCTCAATGATGATGTGATAGATGGAGGATGATACCCACATAGTGCCATAATTCAAGAAATTTTTGATGAACTATGGAAGTGTTATACCACCATTTTTATAATGGTAGCCAATCTACCCATTAATACTACTTATCTAAAGTGAAACACCATAAATACCCTTCCAAATAGTTATTAACAACCTTGTTTTACTCATCAGACTAAGGTTTGTAAGAAGAGTTATGAGCCAGTTGAGTACCCAAGAATGAGAATAAATCCATTCAAAATTAATAGTAAAGATAGAATCACAACCATTGAAAATAACCTTAGATATACCATGTAGCTTTTCTAAATTCTCTAAATATTCTTTTGCCATTTTACTTTCTATAAAATGATGTGATAATTCAAGGAAATGGACATATTTAGTGAGGTGATCCATTGTTGTCATGATTACATTCTCACCTTTCAATATTGGAATCCCTACGATGAATTCCATGGAGACGTCTTCCCAAGGTTGGCTATGAATAACTAAGGGCCACAAGAGACTAGGCGTATCAATTGTCTACCCTTTATTTCTTTGACAAGCCAAACTTCTAATCATAAATTTTTGAACATCATCTTTTAGCCCTTCCCAAAAGAAGTATTGCTTGATTCAATGATATATCTTAAACAATCCTAAATGACTACCAATTGAAAACTCATCAAGCTCTGTGAGAATCTTTTGTTTGAGTGAAATTATTGTATAGATATAATTTCTCTTTATTTTACAAATCATCTCCCTTCCAAAAATCTTATCTAAACTACTAAAATTTGTATCAATATCATTCCACCACTTTGCTTTGGCTTCTACTACCCAATCTACTTGTAATACTAAATGGTATGCAAAAAAATTCATCCTTCTAATCCTTCCTAGACAATGCATCTGCAACAATATTTTTTTCCCCTTTCTTACATACAATATCAAATTATACCCCAATATCTTAGTGACCTATTTTTGTTTCTCTTCAAAATATCATCTCTATTCCAAAAAATATTTTAGGCTATCATGATCTATCTTAATTTTGAAGTGTCTTCCCATTAGATTTAATTTTGAAGTGTCTTCCCATTAGATATGACCTCCATTATTTTACTTCATGAATAAAAGCTAGCATTTCCTTATCATAAATGTTTTTTCTTTGATTCTTACCCTTTAAATGAAGACTATCAAAATAAATTGGTTGACCCTCCTAAATGAGAAGGGTAAAAGCACAAAGCTATGCCACACTTTCAACCAACTAAACAATTTCTATCGAATCGTTTCCAACCGAAAAGGATTCGGTCGAGAGGGTTTCAACTGTTCAACCATGTGGCGGTGATATAGCGGTGAATTTTAGGTTGAAAAGGTTTTAGTTGAAACCTTTTTGACCAAATATGTCTCAATCGAAATAGGAAAATATAAAATTAAAAAAAAGTGGGCTGGCCTATTTTTTGTTTTTGTGTGTGTGTTTGACTGAATCAATAGAGGGCGAGAGTAATTAAAGCTAAGGGTTTCAAGCATTATTTAACCCCCAACAAGACCGGGTAAGCATTAATGAACTTAATATAGCATTAGCATTATTTTAGACTATGTTAGGGAACCGACAAAGTTTGCAATGGTGGTCATGCTACTGCATTCCCCATTTTTCCTCTTCCATGGGCGCTTGCATGTTCAACTCTGTTATGTTATCTCATAACAACTCTCATTGCCTTGTAACTTTTTGTTGGGGCTGGGAATGCAATTATCTATCTATCTACCTGGTTATATTTGATAGAGGCATTTGATTCATGTATTTATGATGAGGGAAGCGCCACCCTATATGTTCACAAATCACAACAATAGATACCAACATAGAAGATGCGAGACAAAAAATAACCCACTTTCAATTATTTTCAAAAAATGAAATTTACAGATTCAAAACTTACAATGCTATAGCCTCATGGGCTTGATTCATTACAACAAAATCAACTATGAAAACAAAATATATTATTCAGAGCCACAATCTGCACTCATGGAGCCACCTTCTACAACCCCCACTTCAATGTTATTTTACCTAATAACCACCCTAGAATGTTCTAGAAAGTGTAACTTTTCCTTTTGTTTTGGTGCCAAAAGTTTCGCTGTTTGATTTCTTTCCTAGGAAGATATTTTGATGAAACTCACTTTTTAGTAGGGTAGCTTTGCGAGGCCATGAATTTTGATCGGAGTGTTCAATTTTCTATTATAACATATCATTGGAAAGCTCTCAAAGAAATCTACAACGCTCAATTGATCAAAGATCAGTTTGTCCAATTTTTGAGTTGTTTCAGGGCCTCTAAAGTTCTCATATTTAAATTTGAAGCTACATTGGAGAAATTTCTCGAGACAAAAACTTTAATATCTCCCAAACAGTGCAGTGTATTGAGATGATTCTTTCACAACCGTAATTGTTTTTCAGTTATGCTCCTTGGGGAAAT